>JBBDGP010005387.1:0-109770 GCA_037952835.1 Lithobates septentrionalis
GGGCCGGGGGGGGGGGACTCCACGTCCCGCGCGGGGGGGGGGGGGACTCCACGTCCCGCGCGGGGGGGGGGGGACTCCACGTCCCGCGCGGGGGGGGGGGGACTCCACGTCCCGCGCGGGGGGGGGGGGACTCCACGTCCCGCGCGGGGGGGGGGGACTCCACGTCCCGCGCGGGGGGGGGGGGGGGGGGGACTCCACGTCCCGCGCGGGGGGGGGGGGACTCCACGTCCCGCGCGGGGGGGGGGGGGGGACTCCACGTCCCGGGGGGGGGGGGCCTCCACGTCCCGGGGGGGGGGGGGCCTCCACGTCCCGGGGGGGGGGGGCCTCCACGTCCCGGGGGGGGGGGCCTCCACGTCCCGGGGGGGGCCTCCACGTCCCGCGCGGGGGGGGGGGGGCCTCCACGTCCCGCGCGGGGGGGGGGGGCCTCCACGTCCCGCGCGGGGGGGGGGCCTCCACGTCCCGCGCGGGGGGGGGCCTCCACGTCCCGCGCGGGGGGGGCCTCCACGTCCCGCGCGGGGGGGGGGCCTCCACGTCCCGCGCGGGGGGGGGGGCCTCCACGTCCCGCGCGGGGGGGGGGCCTCCACGTCCCGCGCGGGGGGGGGGGCCTCCACGTCCCGCGGGGGGGGGGGCCCTCCACGTCCCGCGCGGGGGGGGCCTCCACGTCCCGCGCGGGGGGGGCCTCCACGTCCCGCGCGGGGGGGGGGGGCCTCCACGTCCCGCGCGGGGGGGGGGGGCCTCCACGTCCCGCGCGGGGGGGGGGGGGGGCCTCCACGTCCCGCGCGGGGGGGGGGGGGGCCTCCACGTCCCGCGCGGGGGGGGGGGGCCTCCACGTCCCGCGCGGGGGGGGGGGGGGCCTCCACGTCCCGCGCGGGGGGGGGGGGGGCCTCCACGTCCCGCGCGGGGGGGGGGGGGGGCCTCCACGTCCCGCGCGGGGGGGGGGGGGGCCTCCACGTCCCGCGCGGGGGGGGGGGGGGCCTCCACGTCCCGCGCGGGGGGGGGGGGGCCTCCACGTCCCGCGCGGGGGGGTGGGGGGGCCTCCACGTCCCGCGCGGGGGGGGGGGCCTCCACGTCCCGCGCGGGGGGGGGGGGGGCCTCCACGTCCCGCGCGGGGGGGGGGGGGCCTCCACGTCCCGCGCGGGGGGGGGGGGCCTCCACGTCCCGCGCGGGGGGGGGAATTCCCCCATTATATACATGGCGGGGGGAGGGGGAATTCCCCCATTATATACATGGCGGGGGGAGGGGGGAATTCCCCCATTATATACATGGCGGGGGGAGGGGGGAATTCCCCATTATATACATGGCGGGGGGAGGGGGGAATTCCCCCATTATATACATGGCGGGGGGAGGGGGGAATTCCCCATTATATACATGGCGGGGGGAGGGGGGAATTCCCCCATTATATACATGGCGGGGGGAGGGGGAATTCCCCCATTATATACATGGCGGGGGGAGGGGGGAATTCCCCCATTATATACATGGCGGGGGGAGGGGGGAATTCCCCCATTATATACATGGCGGGGGGAGGGGGGAATTCCCCCCATTATATACATGGCGGGGGGAGGGGGGAATTCCCCCATTATATACATGGCGGGGGGAGGGGGGAAGAAGATCTAATCTGAATAAGAAGATTACTTCTTCCCAATCTGACAATCCCCAGGAAATCCCCTCCCCCATTACTTTCTGTATCTCTCCTTCTATTAGAATTGTCAGCTCTCCGGACCAGGGGCCGTCTAACCCTCTACTGTATGATGTTCTATTGTACAGCGCCGAGGTGATAGGTGGGGGGAGGGGATGGTGAATACATCATATCAGCTATAGACACATAGAGGGGTATTCTGAGGACAGACTCACCTTCCCCTCCCGACTTCTCCTCTCTACTCCATCCGCCAACCACCACCGGAAGTCTCTTCTGACATCTCCAACCACAACCGGAACTTCGCTTTATAGTGCCAACCAACACCGGAACTTCCGCTTCATCGTGCCAACCACCACCGGAAGTCTCTTCTGACATCTCCAACCACAACCGGAACTTCCGCTTTGTAGTGCCAACCACCACCGGAACTTCCGCTTTATAGTGCCAACCACCACCGGAAGTCTCTTCTGACATCTCCAACCACAACCGGAACTTCCGCTTTATAGTGCCAACCAACACCGGAACTTCCGCTTCATCGTGCCAACCACCACCGGAAGTCTCTTCTGACATCTCCAACCACAACCGGAACTTCCGCTTTGTAGTGCCAACCACCACCGGAACTTCCGCTTTATAGTGCCAACCACCGCCGGAAGTCTCTTCTGACATCTCCAACCACCACCGGAACTTCCGCTTTATAGTGCCAAGCAACACCGGAAGTACCTATTGATAGAGCCAACCACCACCGGAAATTCCGCTTTATAGTGCCAACCACAACCGGAAGTACCTGAGGAGAGCTGTGCGAAAGTGAGAGGAGGAAGAGCCTTCAGGTGAGGGGAGCCCCTACATTACTACACAAAGTATAGAGGCGATATGAGGACTGACAGGGGGGTGTGCGATCACTGACCCCTCCCATCATCCAATCCCTCATCACTGACCTCTCTCATCATCCTGATCCCTCATCACTGACCCCTCCCATCATCCTGATCCCTCATCACTGACTCCTCCCATCACTGACTCCTCCCATCATCCAATCCTCATCACTGACCTCTCTCATCATCCTATTCCCTCATCACTGACCCCTCCCATCATCCTGATCCCTCATCACTGACCCCTCCCATCATCCTGATCCCTCATCACTGACTCCTCCCATCACTGACTCCTCCCATCATCCAATCCCTCATCACTGACCTCTCTCATCATCCTATTCCCTCATCACTGACCCCTCCCATCATCCTGATCCCTCATCACTGACCCCTCCCATCACTGACTCCTCCCATCATCCTATTCCCTCATCACTGACCCCTCCCATCATCCTGATCCCTCATCACTGACTCCTCCCATCATCACTGACCCCTCCCATCATCCTATTCCCTCCTCACTGACCCCTCCCATCATCCTATTCCCTCCTCACTGACCCCTCCCATCATCCTATTCCCTCCTCACTGACCCCTCCCATCATCCCTATTCCCTCCTGACTGACCCCTCCCATCATCCTGATCCCTCATCACTGACCCCTCCCATCACTGACTCCTCCCATCATCCTATTCCCTCATCACTGACCCCTCCCATCATCCTGATCCCTCATCACTGACTCCTCCCATCATCACTGACCCCTCCCATCATCCTATTCCCTCCTCACTGACCCCTCCCATCATCCTATTCCCTCCTCACTGACCCTCCATCATCCTATTCCCTCCTCACTGACCCCTCCCATCATCCTATTCCCTCCTGACTGACCCCTCCCATCATCCTGATCCCTCATCACTGACTCCTCCCATCATCACTGACTCCTCCCATCATCCTATTCCCTCATCACTGACCCCTCCCATCATCCATCCCTCATCACTGACTCCTCCCATCATCACTGACTCCTCCCATCATCCTGATCCCTCATCACTGACCCCTCCCATCATCCTGATCCCTCATCACTGACCCCTCCCATCACTGACCCCTCCCATCATCCTATTCCCTCCTCACTGACCCCTCCCTCACCCTGATCACTTTTCACTGACCCCTCCCATCACTGACCCCTCCCATCATCCTATTCCCTCCTCACTGACCCCTCCCATCATCCTAAACCCTTATCACTGACCCCTCCCATCACTGACCCCTCCCATCATCCTATTCCTCCTCACTGACCCCTCCCATCACCCTGATCCCTTATCACTGACCCCTCCCATCATCACTGACCCCTCCCATCATCCTGATACCTCATCACTGACTCCTCCCATCATCACTGACCCTTCCCATCACTGACTCCTCCCATCATCCTATTCCCTCCTCACTGACCCCTCCCATCATCCTGATCCCTTATCACTGACCCCTCCCATCACTGACCCCTCCCATCATCCCTATTCCCTCCTCACTGACCCCTCCCATCATCCTATTCCCTCCTCACTGACCCTCCCATCATCCTGATCCCTCATCACTGACTCCTCCCATCATCACTGACCCCTCCCATCACTGACTCCTCCCATCATCCTATTCCCTCATCACTGACCCCTCCCATCATCCTGATCCCTCATCACTGACTCCTCCCATCATCACTGACTCCTCCCATCATCCAATCCCTCATCACTGACCTCTCTCATCATCCTGATCCCTCATCACTGACTCCTCCCATCATCACTGACCCCTCCCATCACTGACTCCTCCCATCATCCTATTCCCTCATCACTGACCCCTCCCATCATCCTGATCCCTCATCACTGACTCCTCCCATCATCACTGACCCCTCCCATCATCCTATTCCCTCCTCACTGACCCCTCCCATCATCCTATTCCCTCCTCACTGACCCCTCCCATCATCCTATTCCCTCATCACTGACCCACTCATCATCCTGATCCCTCATCACTGACTCCTCCCATCATCACTGACCCCTCCCATCACTGACTCCTCCCATCATCCTATTCCCTCATCACTGACCCCTCCCATCATCCTGATCCCTCATCACTGACTCCTCCCATCATCACTGACCCCTCCCATCATCCTATTCCCTCCTCACTGACCCCTCCCATCATCCTATTCCCTCCTCACTGACCCCTCCCATCATCCTATTCCCTCCTCACTGACCCCTCCCATCATCCTATTCCCTCCTGACTGACCCCTCCCATCATCCTGATCCCTCATCACTGACTCCTCCCATCATCACTGACTCCTCCCATCATCCTATTCCTCATCACTGACCCCTCCCATCATCCAATCCCTCATCACTGACCCCTCTCATCATCCTGATCCCTCATCACTGACCCCTCCCATCATCCTGATCCCTCATCACTGACCCCTCCCATCATCCTGATCCCTCATCACTGACCCCTCCTATCATCCTATTCCCTCATCACTGACCCCTCCCATCATCCTATTCCCTCATCACTGACCCCTCCCATCATCCTGATCCCTCATCACTGACCCTCCCATCATCCTGATCCCTCATCACTGACCCTCCCATCATCCTGATCCCTCATCACTGACCCCTCCCATCATCCTGATCCCTCATCACTGACCCCTCCCATCACTGACTCCTCCATCATCCTGATCCCTCATCACTGACCCCTCCTATCATCCTATTCCCTCCTCACTGACCCCTCCCATCATCCTGATCCCTCATCACTGACCCCTCCCATCATCCTATTCCCTCCTCACTGACCCCTCCCATCACCCTGATCACTTTTCACTGACCCCTCCCATCACTGACCCCTCCCATCATCCTTTCCCTCCTCACTGACCCCTCCCATCATCCTAAACCCTTATCACTGACCCCTCCCATCATCCTGATCCCTCATCACTGACCCCTCCCATCACTGACTCCTCCCATCATCCTGATCCCTCATCACTGACCCCTCCTATCATCCTATTCCCTCCTCACTGACCCCTCCCATCATCCTGATCCTTATCACTGACCCCTCCCATCACTGACCCCTCCCATCATCCTATTCCCTCCTCACTGACCCCTCCCATCACCCTGATCACTTTTCACTGACCCCTCCCATCACTGACCCTCCATCATCCTATTCCCTCCTCACTGACCCCTCCCATCATCCTAAACCCTTATCACTGACCCCTCCCATCACTGACCCCTCCCATCATCCTATTCCCTCCTCACTGACCCCTCCCATCATCCTGATCCCTTATCACTGACCCCTCCCATTATCACTGACCCCTCCCATCATCCTGATACCTCATCACTGACTCCTCCCATCATCACTGACCCTTCCCATCACTGACTCCTCCCATCATCCTATTCCCTCCTCACTGACCCCTCCATCATCCTGATCCCTTATCACTGACCCCTCCCATCATCCTATTCCCTCCTCACTGACCCCTCCCATCATCCTATTCCCTCCTCACTGACCCCTCCCATCATCCTATTCCCTCCTCACTGACCCTCCCATCATCCTGATCCCTCATCACTGACTCCTCCCATCATCACTGACCCCTCCCATCACTGACTCCTCCCATCATCCTATTCCCTCATCACTGACCCCTCCCATCATCCAATCCCCTCATCACTGACCTCTCTCATCATCCTGATCCTCATCACTGACTCCTCCCATCATCTTGATCCTCATCACTGACTCCTCCCATCACTGACTCCTCCCATCATCCAATCCCTCATCACTGACCTCTCTCATCATCCTGATCCCTCATCACTGACCCCTCCCATCATCCTGATCCCTCATCACTGACTCCTCCCATCACTGACTCCTCCCATCATCCAATCCCTCATCACTGACCTCTCTCATCATCCTATTCCCTCATCACTGACCCCTCCCATCATCCTGATCCCTCATCACTGACTCCTCCATCACTGACTCCTCCCATCATCCAATCCCTCATCACTGACCTCTCTCATCATCCTATTCCCTCATCACTGACCCCTCCAATCATCTTGATCCTCATCACTGACTCCTCCCATCACTGACTCCTCCCATCATCCTATTCCCTCATCACTGACCCCTCCCATCATCCTGATCCCTCATCACTGACTCCTCCCATCATCCTATTCCCTCATCACTGACCCCTCCCATCATCCTGATCCCTCATCACTGACCCCTCCATCACTGACTCCTCCCATCATCCTATTCCCTCATCACTGACCCCTCCCATCATCCTGATCCCTCATCACTGACCCCTCCCATCATCCTGATCCCTCATCACTGACCCCTCCCATCATCCTGATCCCTCATCACTGACTCCTCCCATCATCCTATTCCCTCATCACTGACCCCTCTCATCATCCTGATCCCTCATCACTGACCCCTCCCATCACGGACTCCTCCCATCATCCTATTCCCTCATCACTGACCCCTCCCATCATCCTGATCCATCATCACTGACTCCTCCCATCATCCTATTCCCTCATCACTGACCCCTCCCATCATCCTGATCCCTCATCACTGACTCCTCCCATCATCACTGACCCCTCCCATCATCCTATTCCCTCCTCACTGACCCCTCCCATCATCCTATTCCCTCCTCACTGACCCCTCCCATCATCCTATTCCCTCCTCACTGACCCCTCCCATCATCCTATTCCCTCCTGACTGACCCCTCCCATCATCCTGATCCCTCATCACTGACTCCTCCCATCATCACTGACTCCTCCCATCATCCTATTCCCTCATCACTGACCCCTCCCATCATCCAATCCCTCATCACTGACCCCTCTCATCATCCTGATCCCTCATCACTGACCCTCCCATCATCCTGATCCCTCATCACTGACCCCTCCTATCATCCTATTCCCTCCTCACTGACCCCTCCCATCATCCTGATCCCTTATCACTGACCCCTCCCATCACTGACCCCTCCCATCATCCTATTCCCTCCTCACTGACCCCTCCCATCACCCTGATCACTTTTCACTGACCCCTCCCATCACTGACCCCTCCCATCATCCTATTCCCTCCTCACTGACCCCTCCCATCATCCTAAACCCTTATCACTGACCCCTCCCATCACTGACCCCTCCCATCATCCTATTCCCTCCTCACTGACCCCTCCCATCATCCTGATCCTTATCACTGACCCCTCCCATCATCACTGACCCCTCCCATCATCCTGATACCTCATCACTGACTCCTCCCATCATCACTGACCCTTCCCATCACTGACTCCTCCCATCATCCTATTCCCTCCTCACTGACCCCTCCCATCATCCTGATCCCTTATCACTGACCCCTCCCATCACTGACCCCCCCATCATCCTATTCCCTCCTCACTGACCCCTCCCATCATCCTATTCCCTCCTCACTGACCCCTCCCATCATCCTGATCCCTCATCACTGACTCCTCCCATCATCACTGACCCCTCCCATCACTGACTCCTCCCATCATCCTATTCCCTCATCACTGACCCCTCTCATCATCCTGATCCCTCATCACTGACCCCTCCCATCATCACTGACCCCTCCCGTCACTGACTCCTCCCATCATCCTATTCCCTCATCACTGACCCCTCCCATCATCCTGATCCCTCATCACTGACCCCTCCCATCACTGACTCCTCCCATCATCCTATTCCTCCTCACTGACCCCTCCCATCATCCTGATCCCTCATCACTGACCCCTCCTATCATCCTATTCCCTCCTCACTGACCCCTCCCATCATCCTGATCCCTTATCACTGACCCCTCCCATCATCCTATTCCCTCCTCACTGACCCTCCCATCACCCTGATCACTTTTCACTGACCCCTCCCATCACTGACCCCTCCCATCATCCTATTCCCTCCTCACTGACCTCTCCCATCATCCTAAACCCTTATCACTGACCCCTCCCATCACTGACCCCTCCCATCATCCTATTCCCTCCTCACTGACCCTCCCATCACCCTGATCACTTTCACTGACCCCTCCCATCACTGACCCCTCCCATCATCCCTATTCCCTCCTCACTGACCCCTCCCATCACCCTGATCACTTTCACTGACCCCTCCCATCATCCTATTCCCTCCTCACTGACCCCTCCCATCATCCTATCCCCTTATCACTGACCCCTCCCATCATCCTATTCCCTCCTCACTGACCCCTCCCATCACCCTGATCACTTTTCACTGACCCCTCCCATCATCCTGATACCTCATCACTGACTCCTCCCATCATCACTGACCCTTCCCATCACTGACTCCTCCCATCATCCTATTCCCTCCTCACTGACCCCTCCCATCATCCTGATCCCTTATCACTGACCCCTCCCATCACTGACCCCTCCCATCATCCTATTCCCTCCTCACTGACCCCTCCCATCATCCCTATTCCCTCCTCACTGACCCCTCCCATCATCCTGATCCCTCATCACTGACTCCTCCCATCATCTCTGACCCCTCCCATCACTGACTCCTCCCATCATCCTATTCCCTCCTCACTGACCCCTCCCATCATCCTGATCCCTCATCACTGACTCCTCCCATCATCACTGACCCCTCCCATCACTGACTCCTCCCATCATCCTATTCCCTCCTCACTGACCCCTCCCATCATCCTGATCCCTAATCACTGACTCCTCCCATCATCCTATTCCCTCCTCACTGACTCCTCCCATCATCCTATTCCCTCCTCACTGACCCCTCCCATCATCCTGATCCCTTATCACTGACCCCTCCTATCACTGACCCCTCCCATCACTGACCCCTCCCATCATCCTGATCCCTCATCACTGACTCTCCCATCATCACTGACCCCTCCCATCACTGACCCCTCCCATCATCCTATTCCCTCCTCACTGACCCCTCCCATCATCCTGATCCCTCATCACTGACCCCTCCCATCACTGACTCCTCCCATCATCCTATTCCCTCCTCACTGACTCCTCCCATCATCCTATTCCCTCCTCACTGACCCCTCCCATCACTGACCCCTCCCATCATTCTATTCCCTACTCAATGACCCCTCCCATCATCCTGATCCCTCATCACTGACCCCTCCCATCACTGACCCCTCCCATAATCCTATTCCTTCCTCACTAACCCCTCCCATCATCCTGATCCCTCATCACTGACCCCTCCCATCACCGACCCCTCCCATCATCCTATTCCCTCCTCACTGACCCCTCTCATCATCCTGATCCCTCATCACTGACTCCTCCCATCATCACTGACTCCTCCCATCATCACTGACCCCTCCCATCACCGACCCCTCCCATCACTGAATCCTCCCATCATCCTATTCCCTCATCACTGACCCCTCCCATCATCCTGATCCCTTATCACTGACTCCTCCCATCATCACTGACCCCTTCCATGACTGACTCCTCCCATCATCCTATTTCCTCATCACTGACTCCTCCCATCATCCTATTCCCTCATCACTGACTCCTCCCATCATCCTATTCCCTCATCACTGACTCCTCCCATCATCACTGACCCCTCCCATCACTGACCCCTCCCATCACCCTATTCCCTCCTCACTGACCCCTCCCATCATCCTGATCTCTCATCACTGACCCCTCCCATCATCACTGACCCCTCCCATCACTGACTCCTCCCATCATCCTATTCCCTCATCACTGACCCCTCCCATCATCCTGATCCCTCATCACTGACTCCTCCCATCATCACTGACCCCTCCATCACTGACTCCTCCCATCATCCTATTCCTCATCACTGACCCCTCCCATCATCCTATTCCCTCCTCACTGACCCCTCCCATCATCCTGATCCCTCATCACTGACTCCTCCCATCATCACTGACCCCTCCTATCACTGACTCCTCCCATCATCCTATTCCCTCACTGACCCCTCCCATCATCCTATTCCCTCCTCACTGACCCTCCCATCATCCTAATCCCTCATCACTGACCCCTCCCATCATCCTGATCCCTCATCACTGACTCCTCCCATCATCACTGACCCCTCCCATCATCCTATTCCCTCCTCACTGACCCCTCCCATCATCCTGATCCCTCATCACTGACCCCTCCCATCATCCTGATCCCTCATCACTGACTCCTCCCATCATCACTGACCCCTCCTATCACTGACTCCTCCCATCATCCTATTCCCTCACTGACCCCTCCCATCATCCTATTCCCTCATCACTGACCCCTCCCATCATCCTGATCCCTCATCACTGACTCCTCCCATCATCACTGACCCCTCCCATCATCCTATTCCCTCCTCACTGACCCCTCCCATCATCCTGATCCCTCATCACTGACCCTCCCATCACTGACTCCTCCCATCATCACTGACCCCTCCCATCATCTATTCCCTCCTCACTGACCCATCCCATCATCCTGATCCCTCATCACTGACTCCTCCCATCACTGACTCCTCCCATCATCACTGACCCCTCTCATCATCATATTCCCTCCTCACTGACCCCTCCCATCATCCTATTCCCTCCTCACTGACCCCGCCCATCATCCTGATCCCTCATCACTGACCCTCCAATCATCCTATTCCCTCCTCATTGACCCCTCCCATCATCCTGATCCCTCATAACTGACTCCTCCCATCATCACTGACCCCTCCCATCACTGACTCCTCCCATCATCCTATTCCCTCATCACTGACCCCTCCCATCATCACTGACTACTCCCATCATCCTATTCCCTCATCACTGACTCCTCCCATCATCCTATTCCCTCCTCACTGACCCCTCCCATCATCCTGATCCCTCATCACTGACTCCTCCCATCATCCTGATCCCTCATCACTGACTCCTCCCATCATCCTGATCCTCATCACTGACTCCTCCATCATCCTATTCCCTCATCACTGACCCCTCCCATCATCCTGATCCTCATCACTGGACTCCTCCCATCATCACTGACTCCTCCCATCATCACTGACTCCTCCCATTATCCTATTCCCTCACTGACCCCTCCCATCATCCTATTCCCTCACTGACCCCTCCCATCTCCTATTCCCTCCTCACTGACCCCTCCCATCATCCTAATCCCTCATCACTGACCCCTCCCATCATCCTGATCCCTCATCACTGACTCCTCCCATCATCACTGACCCCTCCCATCATCCTATTCCCTCCTCACTGACCCCTCCCATCATCCTGACCCCTCCCATCACTGACCCCTCCCATCACTGACCCCTCCCATCACTGACTCCTCCCATCATCACTGACCCCTCCCATCATCCTATTCCCTCCTCACTGACCCCCTCCCATCATCCTATTCCCTCCTCACTGACCCCTCCCATCATCCTGATCCCTCCTCACTGACCCATCCCATCATCCTGATCCCTCATCACTGACTCCTCCCATCATCACTGACCCCTCCCATCATCCTATTCCCTCCTCACTGACCCCTCCATCATCCTGATCCCTCATCACTGACCCCTCCCATCACTGACCCCTCCCATCACTGACTCCTCCCATCATCACTGACCCCTCCCATCATCCTATTCCCTCCTCACTGACCCATCCCATCATCCTGATCCCTCATCACTGACTCCTCCCATCACTGACTCCTCCCATCATCACTGACCCCTCTCATCATCATATTCCCTCCTCACTGACCCCTCCCATCATCCTATTCCCTCCTCACTGACCCCGCCCATCATCCTGATACCTCATCACTGACCCCTCCCATCACTGACCCCTCCAATCATCCTATTCCCTCCTCATTGACCCCTCCCATCATCCTGATCCCTCATAACTGACTCCTCCCATCACTGACTCCTCCCATCATCCTATTCCCTCATCACTGACCCCTCCCATCATCACTGACTCCTCCCATCATCCTATTCCCTCATCACTGACTCATCCCATCATCCTATTCCCTCCTCACTGACCCCTCCCATCATCCTGATCCCTCATCACTGACTCCTCCCATCATCACTGACCCCTCCCATCATCCTATTCCCTCCTCACTGACCCCTCCCATCATCCTATTCCCTCCTCACTGACCCCTCCCATCATCCTGATCCCTCCTCACTGACCCCTCCCATCATCCTATTCCCTCCTCACTGACCCCTCCCATCATCCTGATCCCTCATCACTGACTTCTCCCATCATCCTATTCCCTCATCACTGACTCCTCCCATCATCCTGATCCCTCATCACTGACTCCTCCCATCATCACTGACCCCTCCCATCACTGACTCCTCCCATCATCCTATTCCCTCATCACTGACTCCTCCCATCATCCTATTCCCTCATCACTGACTCCTCCCATCATCCTATTCCCTCATCACTGACTCCTCCCATCATCACTGACCCCTCCCATCACCCTATTCCCTCCTCACTGACTCCTCCCATCACCCTCATTCCTCATCACTGACTCCTCCCATCACTGACCCCTCCCATCACTGACTCCTCCCATCATCACTGACCCCTCCCATCATCCTATTCCCTCCTCACTGACCCATCCCATCATCCTGATCCCTCATCACTGACTCCTCCCATCACTGACTCCTCCCATCATCACTGACCCCTCTCATCATCATATTCCCTCCTCACTGACCCCTCCCATCATCCTATTCCCTCCTCACTGACCCCGCCCATCATCCTGATACCTCATCACTGACCCCTCCCATCACTGACCCCTCCAATCATCCTATTCCCTCCTCATTGACCCCTCCCATCATCCTGATCCCTCATAACTGACTCCTCCCATCACTGACTCCTCCCATCATCCTATTCCCTCATCACTGACCCCTCCCATCATCACTGACTCCTCCCATCATCCTATTCCCTCATCACTGACTCATCCCATCATCCTATTCCCTCCTCACTGACCCCTCCCATCATCCTGATCCCTCATCACTGACCCCTCCCATCATCACTGACCCCTCCCATCATCCTATTCCCTCCTCACTGACCCCTCCCATCATCCTATTCCCTCCTCACTGACCCCTCCCATCATCCTGATCCCTCCTCACTGACCCCTCCCATCATCCTATTCCCTCCTCACTGACCCCTCCCATCATCCTGATCCCTCATCACTGACTTCTCCCATCATCCTATTCCCTCATCACTGACTCCTCCCATCATCCTGATCCCTCATCACTGACTCCTCCCATCATCACTGACCCCTCCCATCACTGACTCCTCCCATCATCCTATTCCCTCATCACTGACTCCTCCCATCATCCTATTCCCTCATCACTGACTCCTCCCATCATCCTATTCCCTCATCACTGACTCCTCCCATCATCACTGACCCCTCCCATCACCCTATTCCCTCCTCACTGACTCCTCCCATCACCCTCATTCCTCATCACTGACCCCTCCCATCATCACTGACCCCTCCCATCATCCTATTCCCTCCTCACGGACCCCTCCCATCCCTGACCCCTCCTATCATTACTGACCCCTCCCATCATCCTGATCCCTCCTCACTGATCCCTCCCATGATCCTGACTCCTCCCATCATCACTGACTCCTCCCATCACTGACCCCTCCCATCACCCCTGACCCCTCCCATCACCCCTGACCCCTCCCATCATCTTGATCCCTTATCACTGACTCCTCCCATCATCGCTCATCACTGACCCCTCCCATCGTCCCTTACCCCTCCCATCATTCTCACCCTTCACTGACTCCTCCTATAATCCCTCCAATCATCCCTGACCCCTCTGGTCGGGGGAAGTGGGAGGGTTCAGGTCAGAGGTTGGAGGAGGTGGGAGGGTTCTGGTCAGAGGTTGGAGGCGGTGGGAGGGTTCTGGTTGGAAGAGGTGGGAGGGTTCTGGTTGGAGAAGGTTGGTGGTTAGAAAAAGTGTGAGGGTTCTGGTCAGGAGAAATGTGAGGGTTCTGGTCAGAGGTTGGAGGAGGTGGGAGGGTTCTGGTCAGAGGTTGGAGGAGGTGGGAGGGTTCTGGTCAGAGGTTGGAGGAGGTGGGAGGATTCTGGTCAGAGGTTGGAGGAAGTGGGAAGGGTCTGGTCAGAGGTTGGAGGAGGTGGGAGTGTTCTGGTCGGAGGAGGTTGGTGGTTGGAGGAGGTGGAAGGGTTCTGGTCAGAGGAGGCTGGTGGTTGGAGGAAGTGGGGGGTTCTGGTTGGAGGAGGTTGGAGGGTTCTAGGCGGAGGTTGGAGGGTTCTGGTCGGAGATTGGAGGAAGTGGGAGGGTTCTGGTCGGAGGTTGGAGGAAGTAGCAGGGTTCTGGTCGGAGGTTGGAGGAAGTTGGAGGGTTCTGGTCGGAGGAAGTTGGAGGGTTCTGGTTGGAGGAAGTAGGAGGGTTCTGGTCGGAGGTTGGAGGAAGTAGGAGGGTTCTGGTCGGAGGTTGGAGGAAGTGGGAGGGTTCTGGTCGGAGGTTGGAGGAAGTGGGAGGGTTCTGGTCGGAGGTTGGAGGAGGTGGGAGGGTTCTGGTCAAAGGTTGAAGGAGGTGGGAGGGTTCTGGTTGGGGAAAGTGGGAGGGTTCTGGTCAGAGGTTGGAGGTGGTGGGAGGGTTCTGGTCAGAGGTTGGAGGAGGTGGGAGGGTTCTGGTTGGAGGAAGTGGGAGGGTTCTGGTCAGAGGTTGGAGGTGGTGGGAGGGTTCTGGTCAGAGGTTGGAGGAGGTGGGAGGGTTCTGGTTGGAGAAGGTGAGAGGGTTCTGGTCAGAGGTTGGAGGGTTCTGGTCAAAAGTTGGAGGAAGTGGGAGGGTTCTGGTCGGAGGTTGGAGGAGGTGGGAGGGTTCTGGTTAAAGGAGGTGGGAGGGTTCTGGTTGGAGGAAGTGGGAGGGTTCTGGTCAGAGGTTGGAGGCGGTGGGAGGGTTCTGGTTGAAGGAGGTGGGAGGATTCTGGTTGGAAGAGGTGGGAGGGTTCTGGTTGGAGAAGGTTGGTGGTTAGAAAAAGTGTGAGGGTTCTGGTCACGAGAAGTGTGAGGGTTCTGGTCAGAGGTTGGAGGAGGTGGGAGGGTTCTGGTCAGAGGTTGGAGGAGGTGGGAGGGTTCTGGTCAGAGGTTGGAGGAGGTGGGAGGGTTCTGGTCAGAGGTTGGAGGAGGTGGGAGGGTTCTGGTCAGAGGAATTGGGAAGGTTCTGGTCAGAGGTTGGAGGAGGTGGGAGGGTTCTGGTCGGAGGAGGTTGGTGGTTGGAGGAGGTGGAAGGGTTCTGGTCAGAGGAGGTTGGTGGTTGGAGGAAGTGGGGGGTTCTGGTTGGAGGAGGTTGGAGGGTTCTAGGCGGAGGTTGGAGGGTTCTGGTCGGAGATTGGAGGAAGTGGGAGGGTTCTGGTCGGAGGTTGGAGGAAGTGGGAGGGTTCTGGTTGGAGGAAGTGGGAGGGTTCTGGTCGGAGGTTGGAGGAAGTGGGAGGGTTCTGGTCGGAGGTTGGAGGAGGTGGGAGGGTTCTGGTTGGAGGAGGTGGGAGGGTTCTGGTTGGAGGAGGTTGGTGGTTAGAAAAAGTGGGAGGGTTCTGGTCGGGGGAAGTTGGAAGGGTTCTTGTCAGAGGTTGGAGGAAGTGGGAGGGTTCTGGTCAGAGGTTGGAGGAAGTGGGAGGGTTCTGGTCGGAGATTGGAGGAAGTAGGAGGGTTCTGGTTGGAGGAGGTGAGAGGGTTCTGGTTGGAGGAGGTTGGTGGTTGGAGGAAATCGGAGGGTTCTGGTTGGAGGAAGTGGGAAGGTTCTGGTTGGAGGGGAGGAGCTCTATGTGGTCTGATTCTGTAGTTTGGGTAGATTCAGAGACGTTCGTTCAGTTGGCTGGTGTTGTATCCAGGGTGGATTTGATTGAAATCATACGTGGGAGGGTTCTGGTCAGAGGTTGGAGGAAGTGGGAGGGTTCTGGTCAGAGGTTGGAGGAAGTGGGAGGGTTCTGGTCAGAGGTTGGAGGAAGTGGGAGGGTTCTGGTCAGAGGTTGGAGGAAGTGGGAGGGTTCTGGTCAGAGGTTGGAGGAAGTGGGAGGGTTCTGGTCGGAGATTGGAGGAAGTGGGAGTGTTCTGGTCGGAGGTTGGAGGAAGTGGGAGGGTTCTGGTCGGAGGTTGGAGGAAGTGGGAGGGTTCTGGTCGGAGGTTGGAGGAGGTGGGAGGGTTCTGGTTGGAGGAGGTTGGTGGTTAGAAAAAGTGGAAGGGTTCTGGTCGGGGGAAGTTGGAAGGGTTCTTGTCAGAGGTTGGAGGAAGTGGGAGGGTTCTGGTCAGAGGTTGGAGGAAGTGGGAGGGTTCTGGTCAGAGGTTGGAGGAAGTGGGAGGGTTCTGGTTGGAGGTAGTGGGAGGGTTCTGGTCAGAGGTTGAAGGAGGTGGGGGGATTCTGGTCAGAGGTTGGAGGAGGTGGGAGGGTTCTGGTCAGAGGTTGGAGGAGGTGGGTGGGTCTGGTTAGAAGTTGGAAGAGGTGGGAGGGTTCTGGTCGAAGGAGGTTGGTGGTGGAGGAGGTTGGTGATTGGAGGAAGTGGGAGGGTTCTGGTTGGAGGAGGTTGGTGATTGGAGGAAGTGGGAGGGTTCTGGTTGGAGGAGGTTGGTGGTTGGAAGAAGTGGGAGGGTTCTGGTCGGAGATTGGAGGAAGTAGGAGGTTTCTGGTTGGAGGAGGTGGAAGGGTTCTGGTTGGAGGAGGTTGGTGGTTGGAAGAAGTGGGAGGGTTCTGGTCGGAGATTGGAGGAAGTAGGAGGGTTCTGGTTGGAGGAGGTGAGAGGGTTCTGGTTGGAGGAGGTTGGTGGTTGGAGGAAATCGGAGGGTTCTGGTTGGAGGAAGTGGGAAGGTTCTGGTTGGAGGGGAGGAGCTCTATGTGGTCTGATTCTGTAGTTTGGGTAGATTCAGAGACGTTCGTTCAGTTGGCTGGTGTTGTATCCAGGGTGGATTTGATTGAAATCATACGTGGGAGGGTTCTGGTCAGAGGTTGGAGGAAGTGGGAGGGTTCTGGTCAGAGGTTGGAGGAAGTGGGAGGGTTCTGGTTAGAGGTTGGAAGAAGTGGGAGGGTTCTGGTCAGACGTTGGAGGTAGTGGGGAGGGTTCTGGTTGGAGGAAGTGGGAGGGTTCTGGTTGTAGGAAGTGGGAGGGTTCTGGTTGGAGGAAGTTGGAGGGTTCTGGTCAGAGGTTGGAGGAAGTGGGAGGGTTCTGGTCAGAGGTTGGAGGAAGTGGGAGGGTTCTGGTCAGAGGTTGGAGGAAGTGGGAGGGTTCTGGTCAGAGGTTGGAGGAAGTGGGAGGGTTCTGGTCAGAGGTTGGAGGAAGTAGGAGGGTTCTGGTCAGAGGTTAGAGGAAGTGGGAGGGTTCTGGTCAGAGGTTGGAGGAAGTGGGAGGGTTCTGGTCAGAGGTTGGAGGAAGTGGGAGGGTTCTGGTCAGAGGTTGGAGGAAGTGGGAGGGTTCTGGTTGGAGGAAGTGGGAGGGTTCTGGTTGGAGGAAGTGGGAGGGTTCTGGTCAGAGGTTGGAGGAAGTGGGAGGGTTCTGGTCAGAGGTTGGAGGAAGTGGGAGGGTTTCTGGTCAGAGGCTGGAGGAAGTGGGAGGGTTCTGGTCAGAGGTTGGAGGAAGTAGGAGGGTTCTGGTTAGAGGAAGTGGGAGGGTTCTGGTCAGAGGTTGGAGGAAGTGGGAGGGTTCTGGTCAGAGGTTGGAGGAAGTAGGAGGGTTCTGGTTGGAGGAAGTGGGAGGGTTCTGGTTGGAGGAAGTGGGAGGGTTCTGGTTGGAGGAAGTGGGAGGGTTCTGGTCAGAGGTTGGAGGAAGTGGGAGGGTTCTGGTCAGAGGCTGGAGGAAGTGGGAGGGTTCTGGTCAGAGGTTGGAGGAAGTAGGAGGGTTCTGGTTAGAGGAAGTGGGAGGGTTCTGGTCAGAGGTTGGAGGAAGTGGGAGGGTTCTGGTCAGAGGTTGGAGGAAGTGGGAGGGTTCTGGTTGGAGGAAGTGGGAGGGTTCTGGTTGGAGGAAGTGGGAGGGTTCTGGTCAGAGGTTGGAGGAAGTGGGAGGGTTCTGGTCAGAGGTTGGAGGAAGTGGGAGGGTTCTGGTCAGAGGTTGGAGGAAGTGGGAGGGTTCTGGTCAGAGGTTGGAGGAAGTGGGAGGGTTCTGGTCAGAGGTTGGAGGAAGTGGGAGGGTTCTGGTCAGAGGTTGGAGGAAGTGGGAGGGTTCTGGTCAGAGGTTGGAGGAAGTGGGAGGGTTCTGGTCAGAGGTTGGAGGAAGTGGGAGGGTTCTGGTCAGAGGTTGGAGGAAGTGGGAGGGTTCTGGTCAGAGGTTGGAGGAAGTGGGAGGGTTCTGGTCAGAGGTTGGAGGAAGTAGGAGGGTTCTGGTCAGAGGTTAGAGGAAGTGGGAGGGTTCTGGTCAGAGGTTGGAGGAAGTGGGAGGGTTCTGGTCAGAGGTTGGAGGAAGTGGGAGGGTTCTGGTCAGAGGTTGGAGGAAGTGGGAGGGTTCTGGTTGGAGGAAGTGGGAGGGTTCTGGTTGGAGGAAGTGGGAGGGTTCTGGTTGGAGGAAGTGGGAGGGTTCTGGTTGGAGGAAGTGGGAGGGTTCTGGTCAGAGGTTGGAGGAAGTGGGAGGGTTCTGGTCAGAGGTTGGAGGAAGTGGGAGGGTTCTGGTCAGAGGCTGGAGGAAGTGGGAGGGTTCTGGTCAGAGGTTGGAGGAAGTAGGAGGGTTCTGGTTAGAGGAAGTGGGAGGGTTCTGGTCAGAGGTTGGAGGAAGTGGGAGGGTTCTGGTCAGAGGTTGGAGGAAGTAGGAGGGTTCTGGTTGGAGGAAGTGGGAGGGTTCTGGTTGGAGGAAGTGGGAGGGTTCTGGTTGGAGGAAGTGGGAGGGTTCTGGTCAGAGGTTGGAGGAAGTGGGAGGGTTCTGGTCAGAGGCTGGAGGAAGTGGGAGGGTTCTGGTCAGAGGTTGGAGGAAGTAGGAGGGTTCTGGTTAGAGGAAGTGGGAGGGTTCTGGTCAGAGGTTGGAGGAAGTGGGAGGGTTCTGGTCAGAGGTTGGAGGAAGTGGGAGGGTTCTGGTTGGAGGAAGTGGGAGGGTTCTGGTTGGAGGAAGTGGGAGGGTTCTGGTCAGAGGTTGGAGGAAGTGGGAGGGTTCTGGTCAGAGGTTGGAGGAAGTGGGAGGGTTCTGGTCAGAGGCTGGAGGAAGTGGGAGGGTTCTGGTCAGAGGTTGGAGGAAGTAGGAGGGTTCTGGTTAGAGGAAGTGGGAGGGTTCTGGTCAGAGGTTGGAGGAAGTGGGAGGGTTTTGGTCAGAGGTTGGAGGAAGTAGGAGGGTTCTGGTTGGAGGAAGTGGGAGGGTTCTGGTTGGAGGAAGTGGGAGGGTTCTGGTTGGAGGAAGTGGGAGGGTTCTGGTCAGAGGTTGGAGGAAGTGGGAGGGTTCTGGTCAGAGGTTGGAGGAAGTGGGAGGGTTCTGGTCAGAGGTTGGAGGAAGTGGGAGGGTTCTGGTCAGAGGTTGGAGGAAGTGGGAGGGTTCTGGTTGGAGGAAGTGGGAGGGTTCTGGTTGGAGGAAGTGGGAGGGTTCTGGTCAGAGGTTGGAGGAAGTGGGAGGGTTCTGGTCAGAGGTTGGAGGAAGTGGGAGGGTTCTGGTCAGAGGCTGGAGGAAGTGGGAGGGTTCTGGTCAGAGGTTGGAGGAAGTAGGAGGGTTCTGGTTAGAGGAAGTGGGAGGGTTCTGGTCAGAGGTTGGAGGAAGTGGGAGGGTTCTGGTCAGAGGTTGGAGGAAGTAGGAGGGTTCTGGTTGGAGGAAGTGGGAGGGTTCTGGTTGGAGGAAGTGGGAGGGTTCTGGTTGGAGGAAGTGGGAGGGTTCTGGTCAGAGGTTGGAGGAAGTGGGAGGGTTCTGGTCAGAGGCTGGAGGAAGTGGGAGGGTTCTGGTCAGAGGTTGGAGGAAGTAGGAGGGTTCTGGTTAGAGGAAGTGGGAGGGTTCTGGTCAGAGGTTGGAGGAAGTGGGAGGGTTCTGGTCAGAGGTTGGAGGAAGTGGGAGGGTTCTGGTTGGAGGAAGTGGGAGGGTTCTGGTTGGAGGAAGTGGGAGGGTTCTGGTCAGAGGTTGGAGGAAGTGGGAGGGTTCTGGTCAGAGGTTGGAGGAAGTAGGAGGGTTCTGGTCAGAGGTTAGAGGAAGTGGGAGGGTTCTGGTCAGAGGTTGGAGGAAGTGGGAGGGTTCTGGTCAGAGGTTGGAGGAAGTGGGAGGGTTCTGGTCAGAGGTTGGAGGAAGTGGGAGGGTTCTGGTTGGAGGAAGTGGGAGGGTTCTGGTTGGAGGAAGTGGGAGGGTTCTGGTCAGAGGTTGGAGGAAGTGGGAGGGTTCTGGTCAGAGGTTGGAGGAAGTGGGAGGGTTCTGGTCAGAGGCTGGAGGAAGTGGGAGGGTTCTGGTCAGAGGTTGGAGGAAGTAGGAGGGTTCTGGTTAGAGGAAGTGGGAGGGTTCTGGTCAGAGGTTGGAGGAAGTGGGAGGGTTCTGGTCAGAGGTTGGAGGAAGTAGGAGGGTTCTGGTTGGAGGAAGTGGGAGGGTTCTGGTTGGAGGAAGTGGGAGGGTTCTGGTTGGAGGAAGTGGGAGGGTTCTGGTCAGAGGTTGGAGGAAGTGGGAGGGTTCTGGTCAGAGGCTGGAGGAAGTGGGAGGGTTCTGGTCAGAGGTTGGAGGAAGTAGGAGGGTTCTGGTTAGAGGAAGTGGGAGGGTTCTGGTCAGAGGTTGGAGGAAGTGGGAGGGTTCTGGTCAGAGGTTGGAGGAAGTGGGAGGGTTCTGGTTGGAGGAAGTGGGAGGGTTCTGGTTGGAGGAAGTGGGAGGGTTCTGGTCAGAGGTTGGAGGAAGTGGGAGGGTTCTGGTCAGAGGTTGGAGGAAGTGGGAGGGTTCTGGTCAGAGGCTGGAGGAAGTGGGAGGGTTCTGGTCAGAGGTTGGAGGAAGTAGGAGGGTTCTGGTTAGAGGAAGTGGGAGGGTTCTGGTCAGAGGTTGGAGGAAGTGGGAGGGTTTTGGTCAGAGGTTGGAGGAAGTAGGAGGGTTCTGGTTGGAGGAAGTGGGAGGGTTCTGGTTGGAGGAAGTGGGAGGGTTCTGGTTGGAGGAAGTGGGAGGGTTCTGGTCAGAGGTTGGAGGAAGTGGGAGGGTTCTGGTCAGAGGTTGGAGGAAGTGGGAGGGTTCTGGTCAGAGGTTGGAGGAAGTGGGAGGGTTCTGGTTGGAGGAAGTGGGAGGGTTCTGGTTGGAGGAAGTGGGAGGGTTCTGGTTGGAGGAAGTGGGAGGGTTCTGGTCAGAGGTTGGAGGAAGTGGGAGGGTTCTGGTCAGAGGTTGGAGGAAGTGGGAGGGTTCTGGTCAGAGGCTGGAGGAAGTGGGAGGGTTCTGGTCAGAGGTTGGAGGAAGTAGGAGGGTTCTGGTTAGAGGAAGTGGGAGGGTTCTGGTCAGAGGTTGGAGGAAGTGGGAGGGTTCTGGTCAGAGGTTGGAGGAAGTAGGAGGGTTCTGGTTGGAGGAAGTGGGAGGGTTCTGGTTGGAGGAAGTGGGAGGGTTCTGGTTGGAGGAAGTGGGAGGGTTCTGGTCAGAGGTTGGAGGAAGTGGGAGGGTTCTGGTCAGAGGCTGGAGGAAGTGGGAGGGTTCTGGTCAGAGGTTGGAGGAAGTAGGAGGGTTCTGGTTAGAGGAAGTGGGAGGGTTCTGGTCAGAGGTTGGAGGAAGTGGGAGGGTTCTGGTCAGAGGTTGGAGGAAGTGGGAGGGTTCTGGTTGGAGGAAGTGGGAGGGTTCTGGTTGGAGGAAGTGGGAGGGTTCTGGTCAGAGGTTGGAGGAAGTGGGAGGGTTCTGGTCAGAGGTTGGAGGAAGTGGGAGGGTTCTGGTCAGAGGTTGGAGGAAGTGGGAGGGTTCTGGTCAGAGGTTGGAGGAAGTGGGAGGGTTCTGGTCAGAGGTTGGAGGAAGTGGGAGGGTTCTGGTCAGAGGTTGGAGGAAGTGGGAGGGTTCTGGTCAGAGGTTGGAGGAAGTGGGAGGGTTCTGGTCAGAGGTTGGAGGAAGTGGGAGGGTTCTGGTCAGAGGTTGGAGGAAGTAGGAGGGTTCTGGTCAGAGGTTAGAGGAAGTGGGAGGGTTCTGGTCAGAGGTTGGAGGAAGTGGGAGGGTTCTGGTCAGAGGTTGGAGGAAGTGGGAGGGTTCTGGTCAGAGGTTGGAGGAAGTGGGAGGGTTCTGGTTGGAGGAAGTGGGAGGGTTCTGGTTGGAGGAAGTGGGAGGGTTCTGGTTGGAGGAAGTGGGAGGGTTCTGGTCAGAGGTTGGAGGAAGTGGGAGGGTTCTGGTCAGAGGTTGGAGGAAGTGGGAGGGTTCTGGTCAGAGGCTGGAGGAAGTGGGAGGGTTCTGGTCAGAGGTTGGAGGAAGTAGGAGGGTTCTGGTTAGAGGAAGTGGGAGGGTTCTGGTCAGAGGTTGGAGGAAGTGGGAGGGTTCTGGTCAGAGGTTGGAGGAAGTAGGAGGGTTCTGGTTGGAGGAAGTGGGAGGGTTCTGGTTGGAGGAAGTGGGAGGGTTCTGGTTGGAGGAAGTGGGAGGGTTCTGGTCAGAGGTTGGAGGAAGTGGGAGGGTTCTGGTCAGAGGCTGGAGGAAGTGGGAGGGTTCTGGTCAGAGGTTGGAGGAAGTAGGAGGGTTCTGGTTAGAGGAAGTGGGAGGGTTCTGGTCAGAGGTTGGAGGAAGTGGGAGGGTTCTGGTCAGAGGTTGGAGGAAGTGGGAGGGTTCTGGTTGGAGGAAGTGGGAGGGTTCTGGTTGGAGGAAGTGGGAGGGTTCTGGTCAGAGGTTGGAGGAAGTGGGAGGGTTCTGGTCAGAGGCTGGAGGAAGTGGGAGGGTTCTGGTCAGAGGCTGGAGGAAGTGGGAGGGTTCTGGTCAGAGGTTGGAGGAAGTAGGAGGGTTCTGGTTAGAGGAAGTGGGAGGGTTCTGGTCAGAGGTTGGAGGAAGTGGGAGGGTTTTGGTCAGAGGTTGGAGGAAGTAGGAGGGTTCTGGTTGGAGGAAGTGGGAGGGTTCTGGTTGGAGGAAGTGGGAGGGTTCTGGTTGGAGGAAGTGGGAGGGTTCTGGTCAGAGGTTGGAGGAAGTGGGAGGGTTCTGGTCAGAGGTTGGAGGAAGTGGGAGGGTTCTGGTCAGAGGTTGGAGGAAGTGGGAGGGTTCTGGTCAGAGGTTGGAGGAAGTGGGAGGGTTCTGGTTGGAGGAAGTGGGAGGGTTCTGGTTGGAGGAAGTGGGAGGGTTCTGGTCAGAGGTTGGAGGAAGTGGGAGGGTTCTGGTCAGAGGTTGGAGGAAGTGGGAGGGTTCTGGTCAGAGGCTGGAGGAAGTGGGAGGGTTCTGGTCAGAGGTTGGAGGAAGTAGGAGGGTTCTGGTTAGAGGAAGTGGGAGGGTTCTGGTCAGAGGTTGGAGGAAGTGGGAGGGTTCTGGTCAGAGGTTGGAGGAAGTAGGAGGGTTCTGGTTGGAGGAAGTGGGAGGGTTCTGGTTGGAGGAAGTGGGAGGGTTCTGGTTGGAGGAAGTGGGAGGGTTCTGGTCAGAGGTTGGAGGAAGTGGGAGGGTTCTGGTCAGAGGCTGGAGGAAGTGGGAGGGTTCTGGTCAGAGGTTGGAGGAAGTAGGAGGGTTCTGGTTAGAGGAAGTGGGAGGGTTCTGGTCAGAGGTTGGAGGAAGTGGGAGGGTTCTGGTCAGAGGTTGGAGGAAGTGGGAGGGTTCTGGTTGGAGGAAGTGGGAGGGTTCTGGTTGGAGGAAGTGGGAGGGTTCTGGTCAGAGGTTGGAGGAAGTGGGAGGGTTCTGGTCAGAGGTTGGAGGAAGTAGGAGGGTTCTGGTCAGAGGTTAGAGGAAGTGGGAGGGTTCTGGTCAGAGGTTGGAGGAAGTGGGAGGGTTCTGGTCAGAGGTTGGAGGAAGTGGGAGGGTTCTGGTCAGAGGTTGGAGGAAGTGGGAGGGTTCTGGTTGGAGGAAGTGGGAGGGTTCTGGTTGGAGGAAGTGGGAGGGTTCTGGTTGGAGGAAGTGGGAGGGTTCTGGTCAGAGGTTGGAGGAAGTGGGAGGGTTCTGGTCAGAGGTTGGAGGAAGTGGGAGGGTTCTGGTCAGAGGCTGGAGGAAGTGGGAGGGTTCTGGTCAGAGGTTGGAGGAAGTAGGAGGGTTCTGGTTAGAGGAAGTGGGAGGGTTCTGGTCAGAGGTTGGAGGAAGTGGGAGGGTTCTGGTCAGAGGTTGGAGGAAGTAGGAGGGTTCTGGTTGGAGGAAGTGGGAGGGTTCTGGTTGGAGGAAGTGGGAGGGTTCTGGTTGGAGGAAGTGGGAGGGTTCTGGTCAGAGGTTGGAGGAAGTGGGAGGGTTCTGGTCAGAGGCTGGAGGAAGTGGGAGGGTTCTGGTCAGAGGTTGGAGGAAGTAGGAGGGTTCTGGTTAGAGGAAGTGGGAGGGTTCTGGTCAGAGGTTGGAGGAAGTGGGAGGGTTCTGGTCAGAGGTTGGAGGAAGTGGGAGGGTTCTGGTTGGAGGAAGTGGGAGGGTTCTGGTTGGAGGAAGTGGGAGGGTTCTGGTCAGAGGTTGGAGGAAGTGGGAGGGTTCTGGTCAGAGGTTGGAGGAAGTGGGAGGGTTCTGGTCAGAGGCTGGAGGAAGTGGGAGGGTTCTGGTCAGAGGTTGGAGGAAGTAGGAGGGTTCTGGTTAGAGGAAGTGGGAGGGTTCTGGTCAGAGGTTGGAGGAAGTGGGAGGGTTTTGGTCAGAGGTTGGAGGAAGTAGGAGGGTTCTGGTTGGAGGAAGTGGGAGGGTTCTGGTTGGAGGAAGTGGGAGGGTTCTGGTTGGAGGAAGTGGGAGGGTTCTGGTCAGAGGTTGGAGGAAGTGGGAGGGTTCTGGTCAGAGGTTGGAGGAAGTGGGAGGGTTCTGGTCAGAGGTTGGAGGAAGTGGGAGGGTTCTGGTTGGAGGAAGTGGGAGGGTTCTGGTTGGAGGAAGTGGGAGGGTTCTGGTTGGAGGAAGTGGGAGGGTTCTGGTCAGAGGTTGGAGGAAGTGGGAGGGTTCTGGTCAGAGGTTGGAGGAAGTGGGAGGGTTCTGGTCAGAGGCTGGAGGAAGTGGGAGGGTTCTGGTCAGAGGTTGGAGGAAGTAGGAGGGTTCTGGTTAGAGGAAGTGGGAGGGTTCTGGTCAGAGGTTGGAGGAAGTGGGAGGGTTCTGGTCAGAGGTTGGAGGAAGTAGGAGGGTTCTGGTTGGAGGAAGTGGGAGGGTTCTGGTTGGAGGAAGTGGGAGGGTTCTGGTTGGAGGAAGTGGGAGGGTTCTGGTCAGAGGTTGGAGGAAGTGGGAGGGTTCTGGTCAGAGGCTGGAGGAAGTGGGAGGGTTCTGGTCAGAGGTTGGAGGAAGTAGGAGGGTTCTGGTTAGAGGAAGTGGGAGGGTTCTGGTCAGAGGTTGGAGGAAGTGGGAGGGTTCTGGTCAGAGGTTGGAGGAAGTGGGAGGGTTCTGGTTGGAGGAAGTGGGAGGGTTCTGGTTGGAGGAAGTGGGAGGGTTCTGGTCAGAGGTTGGAGGAAGTGGGAGGGTTCTGGTCAGAGGTTGGAGGAAGTGGGAGGGTTCTGGTCAGAGGTTGGAGGAAGTGGGAGGGTTCTGGTCAGAGGTTGGAGGAAGTGGGAGGGTTCTGGTCAGAGGTTGGAGGAAGTGGGAGGGTTCTGGTCAGAGGTTGGAGGAAGTGGGAGGGTTCTGGTCAGAGGTTGGAGGAAGTGGGAGGGTTCTGGTCAGAGGTTGGAGGAAGTGGGAGGGTTCTGGTCAGAGGTTGGAGGAAGTAGGAGGGTTCTGGTCAGAGGTTAGAGGAAGTGGGAGGGTTCTGGTCAGAGGTTGGAGGAAGTGGGAGGGTTCTGGTCAGAGGTTGGAGGAAGTGGGAGGGTTCTGGTCAGAGGTTGGAGGAAGTGGGAGGGTTCTGGTTGGAGGAAGTGGGAGGGTTCTGGTTGGAGGAAGTGGGAGGGTTCTGGTTGGAGGAAGTGGGAGGGTTCTGGTCAGAGGTTGGAGGAAGTGGGAGGGTTCTGGTCAGAGGTTGGAGGAAGTGGGAGGGTTCTGGTCAGAGGCTGGAGGAAGTGGGAGGGTTCTGGTCAGAGGTTGGAGGAAGTAGGAGGGTTCTGGTTAGAGGAAGTGGGAGGGTTCTGGTCAGAGGTTGGAGGAAGTGGGAGGGTTCTGGTCAGAGGTTGGAGGAAGTAGGAGGGTTCTGGTTGGAGGAAGTGGGAGGGTTCTGGTTGGAGGAAGTGGGAGGGTTCTGGTTGGAGGAAGTGGGAGGGTTCTGGTCAGAGGTTGGAGGAAGTGGGAGGGTTCTGGTCAGAGGCTGGAGGAAGTGGGAGGGTTCTGGTCAGAGGTTGGAGGAAGTAGGAGGGTTCTGGTTAGAGGAAGTGGGAGGGTTCTGGTCAGAGGTTGGAGGAAGTGGGAGGGTTCTGGTCAGAGGTTGGAGGAAGTGGGAGGGTTCTGGTTGGAGGAAGTGGGAGGGTTCTGGTTGGAGGAAGTGGGAGGGTTCTGGTCAGAGGTTGGAGGAAGTGGGAGGGTTCTGGTCAGAGGTTGGAGGAAGTGGGAGGGTTCTGGTCAGAGGCTGGAGGAAGTGGGAGGGTTCTGGTCAGAGGTTGGAGGAAGTAGGAGGGTTCTGGTTAGAGGAAGTGGGAGGGTTCTGGTCAGAGGTTGGAGGAAGTGGGAGGGTTTTGGTCAGAGGTTGGAGGAAGTAGGAGGGTTCTGGTTGGAGGAAGTGGGAGGGTTCTGGTTGGAGGAAGTGGGAGGGTTCTGGTTGGAGGAAGTGGGAGGGTTCTGGTCAGAGGTTGGAGGAAGTGGGAGGGTTCTGGTCAGAGGTTGGAGGAAGTGGGAGGGTTCTGGTCAGAGGTTGGAGGAAGTGGGAGGGTTCTGGTCAGAGGTTGGAGGAAGTGGGAGGGTTCTGGTCAGAGGTTGGAGGAAGTGGGAGGGTTCTGGTCAGAGGTTGGAGGAAGTGGGAGGGTTCTGGTCAGAGGTTGGAGGAAGTGGGAGGGTTCTGGTCAGAGGTTGGAGGAAGTGGGAGGGTTCTGGTCAGAGGTTGGAGGAAGTAGGAGGGTTCTGGTCAGAGGTTAGAGGAAGTGGGAGGGTTCTGGTCAGAGGTTGGAGGAAGTGGGAGGGTTCTGGTCAGAGGTTGGAGGAAGTGGGAGGGTTCTGGTCAGAGGTTGGAGGAAGTGGGAGGGTTCTGGTTGGAGGAAGTGGGAGGGTTCTGGTTGGAGGAAGTGGGAGGGTTCTGGTTGGAGGAAGTGGGAGGGTTCTGGTTGGAGGAAGTGGGAGGGTTCTGGTCAGAGGTTGGAGGAAGTGGGAGGGTTCTGGTCAGAGGTTGGAGGAAGTGGGAGGGTTCTGGTCAGAGGCTGGAGGAAGTGGGAGGGTTCTGGTCAGAGGTTGGAGGAAGTAGGAGGGTTCTGGTTAGAGGAAGTGGGAGGGTTCTGGTCAGAGGTTGGAGGAAGTGGGAGGGTTCTGGTCAGAGGTTGGAGGAAGTAGGAGGGTTCTGGTTGGAGGAAGTGGGAGGGTTCTGGTTGGAGGAAGTGGGAGGGTTCTGGTTGGAGGAAGTGGGAGGGTTCTGGTCAGAGGTTGGAGGAAGTGGGAGGGTTCTGGTCAGAGGCTGGAGGAAGTGGGAGGGTTCTGGTCAGAGGTTGGAGGAAGTAGGAGGGTTCTGGTTAGAGGAAGTGGGAGGGTTCTGGTCAGAGGTTGGAGGAAGTGGGAGGGTTCTGGTCAGAGGTTGGAGGAAGTGGGAGGGTTCTGGTTGGAGGAAGTGGGAGGGTTCTGGTTGGAGGAAGTGGGAGGGTTCTGGTCAGAGGTTGGAGGAAGTGGGAGGGTTCTGGTCAGAGGTTGGAGGAAGTGGGAGGGTTCTGGTCAGAGGCTGGAGGAAGTGGGAGGGTTCTGGTCAGAGGTTGGAGGAAGTAGGAGGGTTCTGGTTAGAGGAAGTGGGAGGGTTCTGGTCAGAGGTTGGAGGAAGTGGGAGGGTTTTGGTCAGAGGTTGGAGGAAGTAGGAGGGTTCTGGTTGGAGGAAGTGGGAGGGTTCTGGTTGGAGGAAGTGGGAGGGTTCTGGTTGGAGGAAGTGGGAGGGTTCTGGTCAGAGGTTGGAGGAAGTGGGAGGGTTCTGGTCAGAGGTTGGAGGAAGTGGGAGGGTTCTGGTCAGAGGTTGGAGGAAGTGGGAGGGTTCTGGTCAGAGGTTGGAGGAAGTGGGAGGGTTCTGGTTGGAGGAAGTGGGAGGGTTCTGGTTGGAGGAAGTGGGAGGGTTCTGGTCAGAGGTTGGAGGAAGTGGGAGGGTTCTGGTCAGAGGTTGGAGGAAGTGGGAGGGTTCTGGTCAGAGGCTGGAGGAAGTGGGAGGGTTCTGGTCAGAGGTTGGAGGAAGTAGGAGGGTTCTGGTTAGAGGAAGTGGGAGGGTTCTGGTCAGAGGTTGGAGGAAGTGGGAGGGTTCTGGTCAGAGGTTGGAGGAAGTAGGAGGGTTCTGGTTGGAGGAAGTGGGAGGGTTCTGGTTGGAGGAAGTGGGAGGGTTCTGGTTGGAGGAAGTGGGAGGGTTCTGGTCAGAGGTTGGAGGAAGTGGGAGGGTTCTGGTCAGAGGCTGGAGGAAGTGGGAGGGTTCTGGTCAGAGGTTGGAGGAAGTAGGAGGGTTCTGGTTAGAGGAAGTGGGAGGGTTCTGGTCAGAGGTTGGAGGAAGTGGGAGGGTTCTGGTCAGAGGTTGGAGGAAGTGGGAGGGTTCTGGTTGGAGGAAGTGGGAGGGTTCTGGTCAGAGGTTGGAGGAAGTGGGAGGGTTCTGGTCAGAGGTTGGAGGAAGTAGGAGGGTTCTGGTCAGAGGTTAGAGGAAGTGGGAGGGTTCTGGTCAGAGGTTGGAGGAAGTGGGAGGGTTCTGGTCAGAGGTTGGAGGAAGTGGGAGGGTTCTGGTCAGAGGTTGGAGGAAGTGGGAGGGTTCTGGTTGGAGGAAGTGGGAGGGTTCTGGTTGGAGGAAGTGGGAGGGTTCTGGTTGGAGGAAGTGGGAGGGTTCTGGTCAGAGGTTGGAGGAAGTGGGAGGGTTCTGGTCAGAGGTTGGAGGAAGTGGGAGGGTTCTGGTCAGAGGCTGGAGGAAGTGGGAGGGTTCTGGTCAGAGGTTGGAGGAAGTAGGAGGGTTCTGGTTAGAGGAAGTGGGAGGGTTCTGGTCAGAGGTTGGAGGAAGTGGGAGGGTTCTGGTCAGAGGTTGGAGGAAGTAGGAGGGTTCTGGTTGGAGGAAGTGGGAGGGTTCTGGTTGGAGGAAGTGGGAGGGTTCTGGTTGGAGGAAGTGGGAGGGTTCTGGTCAGAGGTTGGAGGAAGTGGGAGGGTTCTGGTCAGAGGCTGGAGGAAGTGGGAGGGTTCTGGTCAGAGGTTGGAGGAAGTAGGAGGGTTCTGGTTAGAGGAAGTGGGAGGGTTCTGGTCAGAGGTTGGAGGAAGTGGGAGGGTTCTGGTCAGAGGTTGGAGGAAGTGGGAGGGTTCTGGTTGGAGGAAGTGGGAGGGTTCTGGTTGGAGGAAGTGGGAGGGTTCTGGTCAGAGGTTGGAGGAAGTGGGAGGGTTCTGGTCAGAGGTTGGAGGAAGTGGGAGGGTTCTGGTCAGAGGCTGGAGGAAGTGGGAGGGTTCTGGTCAGAGGTTGGAGGAAGTAGGAGGGTTCTGGTTAGAGGAAGTGGGAGGGTTCTGGTCAGAGGTTGGAGGAAGTGGGAGGGTTTTGGTCAGAGGTTGGAGGAAGTAGGAGGGTTCTGGTTGGAGGAAGTGGGAGGGTTCTGGTTGGAGGAAGTGGGAGGGTTCTGGTTGGAGGAAGTGGGAGGGTTCTGGTCAGAGGTTGGAGGAAGTGGGAGGGTTCTGGTCAGAGGTTGGAGGAAGTGGGAGGGTTCTGGTCAGAGGTTGGAGGAAGTGGGAGGGTTCTGGTTGGAGGAAGTGGGAGGGTTCTGGTTGGAGGAAGTGGGAGGGTTCTGGTTGGAGGAAGTGGGAGGGTTCTGGTCAGAGGTTGGAGGAAGTGGGAGGGTTCTGGTCAGAGGTTGGAGGAAGTGGGAGGGTTCTGGTCAGAGGCTGGAGGAAGTGGGAGGGTTCTGGTCAGAGGTTGGAGGAAGTAGGAGGGTTCTGGTTAGAGGAAGTGGGAGGGTTCTGGTCAGAGGTTGGAGGAAGTGGGAGGGTTCTGGTCAGAGGTTGGAGGAAGTGGGAGGGTTCTGGTTGGAGGAAGTGGGAGGGTTCTGGTTGGAGGAAGTGGGAGGGTTCTGGTTGGAGGAAGTGGGAGGGTTCTGGTTGGAGGAAGTGGGAGGGTTCTGGTCAGAGGTTGGAGGAAGTGGGAGGGTTCTGGTCAGAGGCTGGAGGAAGTGGGAGGGTTCTGGTCAGAGGTTGGAGGAAGTAGGAGGGTTCTGGTTAGAGGAAGTGGGAGGGTTCTGGTCAGAGGTTGGAGGAAGTGGGAGGGTTCTGGTCAGAGGTTGGAGGAAGTGGGAGGGTTCTGGTTGGAGGAAGTGGGAGGGTTCTGGTTGGAGGAAGTGGGAGGGTTCTGGTCAGAGGTTGGAGGAAGTGGGAGGGTTCTGGTCAGAGGTTGGAGGAAGTGGGAGGGTTCTGGTCAGAGGTTGGAGGAAGTGGGAGGGTTCTGGTCAGAGGTTGGAGGAAGTGGGAGGGTTCTGGTCAGAGGTTGGAGGAAGTGGGAGGGTTCTGGTCAGAGGTTGGAGGAAGTGGGAGGGTTCTGGTCAGAGGTTGGAGGAAGTGGGAGGGTTCTGGTCAGAGGTTGGAGGAAGTGGGAGGGTTCTGGTCAGAGGTTGGAGGAAGTAGGAGGGTTCTGGTCAGAGGTTAGAGGAAGTGGGAGGGTTCTGGTCAGAGGTTGGAGGAAGTGGGAGGGTTCTGGTCAGAGGTTGGAGGAAGTGGGAGGGTTCTGGTCAGAGGTTGGAGGAAGTGGGAGGGTTCTGGTTGGAGGAAGTGGGAGGGTTCTGGTTGGAGGAAGTGGGAGGGTTCTGGTTGGAGGAAGTGGGAGGGTTCTGGTCAGAGGTTGGAGGAAGTGGGAGGGTTCTGGTCAGAGGTTGGAGGAAGTGGGAGGGTTCTGGTCAGAGGCTGGAGGAAGTGGGAGGGTTCTGGTCAGAGGTTGGAGGAAGTAGGAGGGTTCTGGTTAGAGGAAGTGGGAGGGTTCTGGTCAGAGGTTGGAGGAAGTGGGAGGGTTCTGGTCAGAGGTTGGAGGAAGTAGGAGGGTTCTGGTTGGAGGAAGTGGGAGGGTTCTGGTTGGAGGAAGTGGGAGGGTTCTGGTTGGAGGAAGTGGGAGGGTTCTGGTCAGAGGTTGGAGGAAGTGGGAGGGTTCTGGTCAGAGGCTGGAGGAAGTGGGAGGGTTCTGGTCAGAGGTTGGAGGAAGTAGGAGGGTTCTGGTTAGAGGAAGTGGGAGGGTTCTGGTCAGAGGTTGGAGGAAGTGGGAGGGTTCTGGTCAGAGGTTGGAGGAAGTGGGAGGGTTCTGGTTGGAGGAAGTGGGAGGGTTCTGGTTGGAGGAAGTGGGAGGGTTCTGGTCAGAGGTTGGAGGAAGTGGGAGGGTTCTGGTCAGAGGTTGGAGGAAGTGGGAGGGTTCTGGTCAGAGGCTGGAGGAAGTGGGAGGGTTCTGGTCAGAGGTTGGAGGAAGTAGGAGGGTTCTGGTTAGAGGAAGTGGGAGGGTTCTGGTCAGAGGTTGGAGGAAGTGGGAGGGTTTTGGTCAGAGGTTGGAGGAAGTAGGAGGGTTCTGGTTGGAGGAAGTGGGAGGGTTCTGGTTGGAGGAAGTGGGAGGGTTCTGGTTGGAGGAAGTGGGAGGGTTCTGGTCAGAGGTTGGAGGAAGTGGGAGGGTTCTGGTCAGAGGTTGGAGAAAGTGGGAGGGTTCTGGTCAGAGGCTGGAGGAAGTGGGAGGGTTCTGGTCAGAGGTTGGAGGAAGTAGGAGGGTTCTGGTTAGAGGAAGTGGGAGGGTTCTGGTCAGAGGTTGGAGGAAGTGGGAGGGTTCTGGTCAGAGGTTGGAGGAAGTGGGAGGGTTCTGGTTGGAGGAAGTGTGAAGGTTCTGGTTCTTGGTAAAGAGCTGGAGGCTCTTTACCAAGATCGGTGTAGCGGTGAGTCAGACTGACACACCGCTCCACCAATCGCCGCAATGCCCGCCCCCACGGGCGCGCGGCGGCTGTTATCCTGAAGGATGTCATATGACGCCCAGTCAGGATAACTGAACCACTGCCTGGCTGTCAATCTGCTATAGGCCGGCGGGAAGTGGTGAAATGTAAGGACTTATTCATGCTTGTAGTTAGAATGTTTAACCACTTCACCTCCGGAAGATTTACCCCCTTCATGACCAGGCCATTTTTCTGCGATACGGCACTGCGTCGCTTTAACTGACAATCGCGCGGTCATGTGACGTTGTACGCAAACAAAATTTATGTCCTTTTTCCCCACAAATAGAACTTTCTTTTGGTGGTATTCGATCACCTCTGCGGTTTTTATTTTTTGCACCATAAACAAAAAGAGCGATAATTTTGAAAAAAAAAAAACCCCAATATATATAATACTTTCTGCTATAAAACATCCAATAAAGAAATTGAATTTCTTCATCAATGTATCCCAATAAGTGTATATTGATTGGTTATCACAGGGTTCGACAAACCCCGGGCGCCAGGTCGCATTTGCGACTAGAATTAGCGACCTGGCGCCTGGGGCGGCACAGCTGGGGTATCCTGTGTCCGTTCGACACCCCCCCCCCCCCCCCCCTCCCGGCGCGATCGCGATGGGCTGCGCCGGTAATTGAGGCCGCGGCTTTGCGGCCTACTGCAGTCCTATGGTTCCTGGTTCCTTCTGCAATCGGGCGCCGTCTGGTGGTGGCCGTTGGTATCACAAGACATCCACCAATGCTAATGGAGCTTTCCCTACCTGTTTTCACTGCCCGCTCATCTCCTTCCCTTTACTTAGAACCCCCAAACATTATATATATTTTTTATTCTAACACCCTAGAGAATAAAATGACGGTCATTGCAATACTTTCTGTCACACCGTATTTGCGCAGCGGACTTACAAGCGCACTTTTTTGGGAAAAAATACTTTTTTTTAAATTAAAAAATAAGAAAAGTTAGCCCAATTTTTTTTTATATTGTGAAAGATAATGTTACGCCGAGTAAATTGATTCCCAACATGTCACTCTTCAAAATTTCATCCGCTCGTGGAATGGCGACAAACTTTTACCCTTTAAAATCTCCATAGGCGTCGTTTAAAAAATTCTACAGGTTGCATGTTTTGAGTTACAGAGGAGGTCTAGGACTAGAATTATTGCTCTCGCTCTAATGATCGTGGCGATACCTCACGTGTGGTTTGAACACTGCTTTCATATGCGGGCGCTACTCACATATGCGTTCGCTTCTGCAAGCGAGCTCGGCGGGACGGGGCGCGTTTAAAAAAAATATTTTTTTTCTTATATATTTTACTTTTTTATTTTTTATTTTTACACTTTGTTTTAAAAAAAATAAAATAAAAATTGTGTCACTTTTATTTCTATTACAAGGGATGGGGCACATTTAAAAAAAATGTTTTTCTTATTTATTTTAACTTTTATTTTTTCACTGTTCTTTTAAAAAAAAAAAAGTCACTTTTATTCCTATTACAAGGAATGTAAAAATCCCTTGTAATAGAAAAAAAGCATGACAGGTCCTCTTAAATGTGAGATCTGGGGGGTCAAAAAGACCTCAGATCTCATATTTACACTAAAATGCATTAAAAAAAAAAAAAAATTGTCCTTTGAAAAAAATAAACATAAAATGTCCCTTTAAGAGCTATGGGTGGAAGTGACGATTTGATGTCGCTTCCGCCCTGCAATGACTTGGAGACGGGCGGGGGGGGAGGGGGGCCCATCTTCCTCTCACTCGTCTCCATGTCAGGCCAGGGACAGATCCGGATCGCCTCCGCCGTTACCGACGGCCACGGTAAGCGGTGAAGGGCACCGGAGAGCGGCAGTAGGGGGGGCCCTCTCCTGCCGCCGATAAAAGTGATCTCGCTGCGAATCTGCTGCAGAGACCACTTTTATCTGAAAGAGAACCGCTGGCTCTTGAAGAAGATACCGGGGTTATGGAGCTAGCTGCTACCATAACAACGGTATTTCTCTTCAAAGACAGGACGTATATAGTCGTCCTGCGGGAAGGAAGTGGTTCATTAAAATGAATTTATTATTTGTCATCTCCCTGCTTGTCCCCTTTCACACGGGCTGTCTGATCAGGTTCCCCTGTCAGCTTTTCAGGCGGACCTGATTGGACCCTTAGCGGGAATATGGTGGTCTTGTGTCCCTGCATGGCAGGAAATAAAAGCAGTCACATTCGTTCTAGTCGTCTCTGTGTACATTTAAGATTGGTTCATTTTTTTTTTTTTTTTTCAATAAATGTTTATTAAAATTTTTCAGACATACATAAAGTCACAGTTATCGGGTATACATTGAAACAGAAGCTGTTAATACAATCAATAAGTCATACAATCAATAAGTCATACAATTGATAAATAAAGCAGAAATGTAAGAACGAGTTCAAAATACGGCCAACTGAGCCTCTTACTAGGTCACTTCTGTATTAGTGATGGAGGTGAAGTTCTGACCCAGTAAAGTATTCCTATGGTAAAGCGGGAATACCCTAATTAACAAGTGTATAAACTAAGGATCATTAAGCATCTCCGTGTGAGGGAGAAGGGGTTGGTGTGAGGGAGAAGGGGTCGGTGTGGGGGGAGGGGTCGGTGTGGGGGGAGAAGGGGTTGATGTGGGGGTAGGGGTTGGTGTGGAGGAGGGGTTGGTGTGGGGGAGGGGTTGGTGTGAGGGAGAAGGGGTTGATGTGGGGGTAGGGGTCCAATCGGGGTAATGTTATGTACCGATCAAAGCCACCCTTAAACCCATTCACCCCTAAAGGGTTCTAACTGTGAATGGGTGGGGGCCATGTGTAGTAATGTGTGTGGTGTTAAACCTATTCGGTACCCATATGATTGAGAGGCAGCTCTGTAATAATAATAATATGTTTAGGAGTGTGGGGGGGGGAGGGGGAGTAAGGAGACCAGAAACCGTTAGGGTGTGTGCTCCTGCCGGAACAGTGAAGGAGTTATGTTGGTATCAGGTTGAGAGGGTGTGGAGATCGCCTAAGTATGATCGGTGAGGATCAATTGGGTAAGAGGAAGGGTATGGACGGAGGGAGGGTATGGACGGAGGAAGGGTATGGACGGAGGGAGGGTGTGGACGGAGGGAGGGTGTGGACGGAGGGAGGGTGTGGACGGAGGGAGGGTATGGACGGAGGGAGGGTATGGACGGAGGAAGGGTATGGACGGAGGAAGGGTATGGACGGAGGAAGGGTATGGACGGAGGAAGGGTATGGACGGAGGAAGGGTATGGACGGAGGAAGGGTATGGACGGAGGGAGGGTATGGACGGAGGGAGGGTATGGACGGAGGGAGGGTATGGACGGAGGGAGGGTATGGACGGAGGAAGGGTATGGACGGAGGGAGGGTATGGACGGAGGGAGGGTATGGACGGAGGAAGGGTATGGACGGAGGGAGGGTATGGACGGAGGAAGGGTGTGGACGGAGGGAGGGTGTGGACGGGGGGAGGGTGTGGACGGAGGAAGGGTATGGACGGAGGAAGGGTATGGACGGAGGGAGGGTATGGACGGAGGAAGGGTATGGACGGAGGAAGGGTATGGACGGAGGGAAGGTATGGACGGAGGAAGGGTATGGACGGAGGGAGGGTATGGACGGAGGAAGGGTATGGACGGAGGGAAGGTATGGACGGAGGAAGGGTATGGACGGAGGAAGGGTATGGACGGAGGGAGGGTATGGACGGAGGGAGGGTATGGACGGAGGGAGGGTATGGACGGAGGGAGGGTATGGACGGAGGGAGGGTATGGACGGAGGAAGGGTGTGGACGGAGGGAGGGTGTGGACGGAGGGAGGGTGTGGACGGAGGAAGGGTGTGGACGGAGGGAGGGTGTGGACGGAGGGAGGGTGTGGACGGAGGAAGGGTGTGGACGGAGGAAGGGTGTGGACGGAGGAAGGGTGTGGACGGAGGGAGGGTGTGGACGGAGGGAGGGTGTGGACGGAGGGAGGGTATGGACGGAGGGAGGGTATGGACGGAGGGAGGGTGTGGACGGAGGGAGGGTGTGGACGGAGGAAGGGTGTGGACGGAGGAAGGGTGTGGACGGAGGGAGGGTGTGGACGGAGGGAGGGTATGGACGGAGGGAGGGTATGGACGGAGGGAGGGTATGGACGGAGGGAGGGTATGGACGGAGGAAGGGTATGGACGGAGGGAGGGTATGGACGGAGGGAGGGTATGGACGGAGGAAGGGTATGGACGGAGGGAGGGTATGGACGGAGGGAGGGTATGGACGGAGGAAGGGTATGGACGGAGGGAGGGCACGATCAGCCAGACACTATGACGTTTCTGTGACAGATCAGTATCGATCATGGCTGAGAGGTTGGGTCACCGGGCGGAATGATCTGCGTCGAGGAAACTCTAAAGTGTAACCAGCAAGCCCATGTTGTATTAAATTTTGTGGGATTGTCTTTTGCTTGGTAAATGAGTTTTTCCATCTCGGCCGTTCTATCGACTCTTTTGAACCATTCAGACACTGTGGGTGGTGTGGAACTCCTCCAGTGAACCGGGACACAGAGGTTGGCTGCATTGATAAGGTGTAGGGTAAGGGATTTTTTGTAGGAGGAGAGGGGCATGGAGGTGTGATGGAGCATGTATTGGGCCGGAGTGAAGTCTGGGGTGTAAGAGGTAATTTGGGTGATAAGGCGGTGAATTTCCGTCCAGTACGGTATGATAAGAGGACATTCCCACCAGATATGAATGAGGGTGCCAAGCGCCGCATTGCAACGCCAGCATGTCGGGGGGACCGAGGGGTGCATTGTGTGGATCTTATCAGGTGTCCTGTACCAGTTGGTGAATATTTTGTATCTGTTTTCCTGGGTGGATACATTAATGGAGCCCTTATGAATATGGTTGTGTATACGTTCCCATTCAGTGGAGGTTAAGTCTATAGACAGTTCTGATTCCCAACGACGGACAAGCTTATCATCTTTAATTTTGCAATGTGAAAATAAGAATGTGTAAACAGTAGAGATCACATGACGTTGGGGTTCTGAACTATCACATATCAAAGGGTGTACGCTCTCGGTACCACAGTGAGATGGATTTGGCGTCAGTAAAAAAGTGTCTTAATTGTAGGTACTTGTAAAAGGGGATGTTGTATTCCGTGAGTTTGGCTGCCATGGCTTGGTGGGGGAGGAGTTCACCATTTTGGAAGAAGTGGTGTGCCCTGATGGGGGCTGTGCATGATTCCCTGTGCAGATCTCTTAAGGCAAGCCCTGGCAGGAAGTCAGGATTACGGACCAAAGGGGTCATAGGGCCTGGGTGCGGTGTGTAATCCAGTGCTTTGCCGGCTAATTTAAGGTGGGACAATGTGGCTCCAATAAAGGGATGTGTCACCAAATCTCTAGGAATGGAGTTGTGATTGATCCAGGGTAGATGTGACAGCGGGGTTTTAGTGAAAGAGTCTTCAAGTGTAATCCAGGCTTTATTGGAACGATGCAGATGCCAATCTACAATCCTAGTTAAATGACATGCCCAGTGGTATTTTTGAATGTCGGGGAGGCCAAGGCCCCCTAATAGCTTGGGGAGTACTAGCCTATCCCAGCTTAGTCGGGGGGTCTTGGACGCCCAGATAAAAGTCCTGCACATACGCTTGTATGATGTAAAAAAGGAGGTGGGTAGCTTTATGGGGATTGCCTGAAAAAGGTAAAGAAGTCTGGGCAGTACATTCATTTTTAATATGGCTGTCCTACCCAACCAGGAGAAGGACCCGGAATGCCATTTATTTAAATCAGCTTGTATGTTTTGAAGTGCGGGTTGGAAGTTTCTCATGTACAGATCCTGTAGTTTAGTAGGTATTTTGATGCCCAGGTATGTAATGTCCTGTGATTCCCATGTAAAGGGGAAGTTCTGTTTGCATTGGGTGACCAGTGTGGCTGGTAGGGAGATGTTCAGTGCTTTCCATTTTGTAAAGTTAATTTGAAGGTTTGACAAGGTTTTGAATAATGAGAAATCTTTAAGAAGATTGGGGATAGTGACTATAGGGTCCGTGAGGAAGAGTAAAACGTCATCCGCATAGGCTGCTAATTTATAGTGGTTATCACCAATGTTAATGCCTTTGACGTCCGGGTTGTCTCTTAATCTGCGAAGCATTGGTTCCATAGTAAGGATGAATATGAGCGGGGATAGGGGGCATCCCTGACGGGTTCCGTTTGAGACAGAGAAGGCGTTCGACAGGCGGCCATTGATCCTAAGTTTAGCTGTAGGTGCAGAGTATAGCGCCAGGATCATTTGGAGTAGATGCGATGGGAAACCCATTACTCTTAAAGTCGCTTCCATATAGTCCCAGGCCACCCTGTCCAACGCCTTCTCTGCGTCCAAAGACAGGAAAAAACCTTTTGTGGATGTTTTGGAGAGCCAGTGATGGATATTTAGAGCCTTGATAGTATTGTCCCTGGCCTCCCTGCCAGGGACAAAACCTACTTGATCAAGGGAGATTAATTTGGGTAGCAGAGGGAGAATGCGGTTTGCCAACACTTTGGCGTAGAGCTTTAGGTCTACGTTCAGAAGTGAAATCGGGCGGTAGTTAGAGACCAATGAGGGGTCTTTGCCTTGTTTGGGAATGAGAGTGACGTGTGCTTCAAGGATGTCCCTCATCGTATTAGAGGTTGGTGAGAGATTATTGAAGGCTTTGGTGAGGTGGGGAATGAGAGTGTCTGGGAAGGACTTATAATAGCTAACTGACAGGCCATCTGGGCCAGGGCTTTTGCCCTGTTTCATTTGTTTTAATGCAGTTAAAATTTCTTCTCCTGAGAGTGGGAGATCAAGGTCTGAGGATTCATCTGAAGAGAGGGGGGAGGGACAGTATTGTGCAAGGAAGTCGGTAATGGCTGCCATTCGGTCCGAGGTGGCTGCAGGGGGGAGCGTGGTGGGGAGGTTGTATAGTTTGGAGAAGTACTGAACAAAATGGTCAGAGATATCATCTGTAGTAACAAGGGCGTCGCCAGTCGGTGTTGTAATTTTGTGAATGGTATGGGCCGCTTTCTTAACTTGAAGCGCTCTGGCTAAAAGTTTACCCGACTTGTTGCCGAATTCATAGAATAATTTTTGGGTCATGGCGTAGTTACGTTTTAGTGTGTAGTTAAGTTCCTCTAGAAGTTCTTCTCTGGTCTGAGTTAGTTCTGTTAATGTGGAAGCTGCTAGCGACGCTTTGTGTGCTTGTTCAAGTGTTGGTATGCGGTCGGTCAGCTCATTAATTCGTGCTTTTCTGATTTTGTTTCGTTGGGCCGCAAGGGAGATAAATTTCCCCCTTATGACGCATTTGTGTGCTGCCCAAACGGAGATAGGAGAGGTGTCTTCTGTTGTATTTTCTGCAAAGTATTGGGTGAGGCTCGTGGTAATTTGTTGAATATGGTCCAGGTCGGTCAGTAGAGAATTATCAAGTCGCCATATGTTGGACCTACCATGGGTCGTTGTCGGGAGGGTTAGAGTTATAAATATGGGGTTGTGGTCAGAAAGAACCATGGGTTCAATCGTGGCTTTTGAGAGGTGTGTGAGATCATTTTGGGATAAAAAAAAGTGGTCTATTCTGGAGTATTTGTTATAAGGTGCAGAAAAGAAGGTGAAGTCCTTAGTGTTGGGGTGTAATGTGCGCCAGGCATCGTGAAGTAACAGGTTGCTGAGCTGCAATTTAATAGCTCGTAAGGCTCTGTAGGTTAGGGAAGAAGAACCGTTGGATGTGTCAAGGGAGGGATTCAGAGCGACATTGAAGTCACCTCCTACTATCAGAGTACCTGATTGGAAGCTGAGAAGTTGTTGGAAGATGTCTCTAAAAAAGGCCACTTGTTGCGAGTTAGGGGCGTAAATGTTAGCTATTGTGACAGGTCTGTGGTGCAGAGTGCCTTTAATGAATAGGAATCTCCCTTGGGAGTCTCTTTGGACTTCTGTCACCTGCAAGGGGCATTGTTTAGAAATTAAGATTGAGACTCCTTTGGATTTAGCCTCGGTGTTGGAAGCGTGGTACACCAGTGGGAATTGGTGATTATACAGTTTAGGGATGCTATCTGTCCTGAAGTGCGTTTCCTGTATAAGTGCTACATGTATTTTTGATCGTTGTAGGAAATAGAACAGTTTAGACCTTTTCTCTGGGGTGTTAAGGCCTTGTATATTGATTGAGCAGAGTTTGAGTGTCTGTAGGTACTTATGTAGGTCAGGCGGTGAGGCCTGGGGGTCTGTGTCATCCGCCATAAGTATGAGTGAAGGGAGAGGGATGACCTAGGCGATCAGAATGTGGGTCTGTTCAGTGTATGGCAGGCTTAAGTGTAATGTTGGGGTAACTGGGGTGAAACCGATGAGGTTTGGGGGTGACTTGCTCCCGTACCTCTAAACTGTACAGTATCGGTAAGGTACAGTGCGGGTACGATGTGTGTACCCCGAGGGGTGTAACAGCACCGTGACTCACAACTGTGTGGGGGTTGGCAATCACTAAGCAGTGAAGGAGGACTATAGGTAAAGGAAAGAACGGTATAGTCCGCCACCACAGGGTCTTCAGGTGATAAAAGGAGGAGGTTTTGGAGAACGTATTTTCTGGGGGATATATAATAATAGGGCGAGGGGATACTCTCAAAGAAACGTGAGTGCTGAGTGGTGGGATTTGGGTGAGTAAATGCATCATTACACAAACAGCATACAAGAACCATCATATAGAAATATTGGAAGTTATGATACCACCACCCAGCCCCCATACCAGAAGGCACCCAAAACGCCATTAAATACTATCACGGCTAAATGTGGGATTTGTAAAGGTGGGTGCCCTCTTATGGGTCAAGTGTCGGCCTCAGAACGTGTGAGGTAATTAAACAGAGGACATTTATAGGGCCTAAAAACAGCACAAAAATCTCAAAAGAGGGATAGAACACTGTAACCGGAGTAACATGTAAATAAACAAGTAAATCAGTCAGCAAGCTGACCATGCAATCAGTGACAGATCTCCAACTAGAAAGTCTGAGGAATACTAAACTTATAGACTAGAAGATTTCCCATAGAGAGAGTGTGGAATATACCTCATACCTCGCCGTGCAACCTAACATGCCAGCAAGTGTGATTGGGTAAAGTTACAGTTACGGGCCAGTAGATGGCGGTAGTGCACTCTGCATAAGTCTGCAGGTAGGTGTCACATCAGTTGAGTGTCTGTACAGGACATGTAGATGGATGTAGTGTACTGTATATAAGTTTTCAGGTAGGTGTCACATCAGTTGAGTGTCTGTACAGGACATGTAGATGGATGTAGTGTACTGTATATAAGTTTTCAGGTAGGTGTCACATCAGATGAGTGTCTGTACAGGACATGTAGATGGATGTAGTGTACTGTATATAAGTTTTCAGGTAGGTGTCACATCAGATGAGTGTCTGTACAGGACATGTAGATGGATGTAGTGTACTGTATATAAGTTTTCAGGTAGGTGTCACATCAGATGAGTGTCTGTACAGGACATGTAGATGGATGTAGTGTACTGTATATAAGTTTTCAGGTAGGTGTCACATCAGATGAGTGTCTGTACAGGACATGTAGATGGATGTAGTTTACTGTATATAAGTGTTCAGGTAGGTGTCATATCAGTTCCCAGCAGTGAGTGTCTGTACAGGACATGTAGATGGATGTAGTGTACTGTGTATAAGTCTGCAGGTAGGTGTCACATCAGTTGAGTGTCTGTACAGGACATGTAGATGGATGTAGTGTACTGTATATAAGTTTTCAGGTAGGTGTCACAACAGTTGAGTGTCTGTACAGGACATGTAGATGGATGTAGTGTACTGTGTATAAGTCTTCAGGTAGGTGTCACATCAGTTGAGTGTCTGTACAGGACATGTAGATGGATGTAGTGTACTGTGTATAAGTCTTCAGGTAGGTGTCACATCAGTTGAGTGTCTGTACAGGACATGTAGATAGATGTAGTGTACTGTGTATAAGTCTTCAGGTAGGTGTCACAACAGTTGAGTGTCTGTACAGGACATGTAGATGGATGTAGTTTACTGTTTATAAGTCTTCAGGTAGGTGTCACATCAGTTGAGTGTCTGTACAGGACATGTAGATGGATGTAGTGTACTGTGTATAATTCTTCAGGTAGGTGTCACATCAGTTCCCAGCAGTGAGTGTCTGTACAGGACATGTAGATGGATGTAGTGTACTGTGTATAAGTCTTCAGGTACGTGTCACATCAGTTGAGTGTCTGTACAGGACATGTAGATGGATGTAGTGTACTGTGTATAAGTTTTCAGGTAGGTATCACAACAGTTGAGTGTCTGTACAGGACATGTAGATGGATGTAGTGTACTGTGTATAAGTCTTCAGGTAGGTGTCACAACAGTTGAGTGTCTGTACAGGACATGTAGATGGATGTAGTGTACTGTGTATAAGTTTTCAGGTAGGTGTCACATCAGTTGAGTGTCTGTACAGGACATGTAGATGGATGTAGTGTACTGTGTATAAGTCTTCAGGTAGGTGTCACATCAGTTGAGTGTCTGTACAGGACATGTAGATGGATGTAGTGTACTGTGTATAAGTCTGCAGGTAGGTGTCACATCAGATGAGTGTCTGTACAGGACATGTAGATGGATGTAGTGTACTGTGTATAAGTTTTCAGGTAGGTGTCACATCAGTTGAGTGTCTGTACATGACATGTAGATGGATGTAGTGTACTGTATATAAGTCTTCAGGTAGGTGTCACATCAGTTGAGTGTCTGTACAGGACATGTAGATGGATGTAGTGTACTGTGTATAAGTTTTCAGGTAGGTGTCACATCAGTTGAGTGTCTGTACAGGACATGTAGATGGATGTAGTGTACTGTGTATAAGTTTTCAGGTAGGTGTCACATCAGTTGAGTGTCTGTACAGGACATGTAGATGGATGTAGTGTACTGTGTATAAGTTTTCAGGTAGGTGTCACATCAGTTGAGTGTCTGTACAGGACATGTAGATGGATGTAGTGTACTGTGTATAAGTTTTCAGGTAGGTGTCACATCAGTTGAGTGTCTGTACAGGACATGTAGATGAATGTAGTGTACTGTATATAAGTCTTCAGGTAGGTGTCACATCAGTTGAGTGTCTGTACAGGACATGTAGATGAATGTAGTGTACTGTATATAAGTCTTCAGGTAGGTGTCACATCAGTTGAGTGTCTGTACAGGACATGTAGATGGATGTAGTGTACTGTGTATAAGTCTGCAGGTAGGTGTCACATCAGTTGAGTGTCTGTACAGGACATGTAGATGGATGTAGTGTACTGTATATAAGTTTTCAGGTAGGTGTCACATCAGTTGAGTGTCTGTACAGGACATGTAGATGGATGTAGTGTACTGTGTATAAGTTTTCAGGTAGGTGTCACATCAGTTGAGTGTCTGTACAGGACATGTAGATGGATGTAGTGTACTGTGTATAAGTTTTCAGGTAGGTGTCACATCAGTTGAGTGTCTGTACAGGACATGTAGATGGATGTAGTGTACTGTATATAAGTTTTCAGGTAGGTGTCACATCAGTTGAGTGTCTGTACAGGACATGTAGATGGATGTAGTGTACTGTGTATAAGTTTTCAGGTAGGTGTCACATCAGTTGAGTGTCTGTACAGGACATGTAGATGGGGGGGTAGCCCCTGTAGGCTCCTCAGTCAGTACACGAGTGGTTGCCGCCAGCGATGGAGTAGAAGAGTCCATGTGAGACGCGGCTTTGGAAGTCAGCATTGAGTGTGATGATCTGAGGCGTTGTCCAGGTAACAGTCGCAGTGTACGTCGGATATTCTTGAGGCTTTTCCTTGGTGTCAGGGAGATTGTGGGCGGAAGTGACACTGTACAGGACTGCTGCCAGGTCAGGGGCGGGTACAAACCGCAGGGTGTTGTGGGTCATGTAGTTTTAGAACACTCCACTAGACATATGGGCGGTGTTCATTCCATAGGCAAGTGCTGCTGCTTTCTAGCTACACTTGCAATGTCCATGACAGGGACACAATCTGAACCCAGTACAAGAAGAAAAACATCTATTGTGCTGAATATCTCTTGAAGAAAGTCAGTCACATAAACATTGAATTAAAGGTTAACAGTGTGAAAGAACTGATTAAAGCTGAACAGGGCAAACTGAGATTGCATGGTAGCGTGTATCTGAGGCCGGCTAGCGGTTTCGGCGAGCTCTCCTGAGCCTCGGTGAGTTTGTGGGGCTGCCCCCCTGGTAGTGAATGTGGGTACCGGTAAGGTGCCTGGGGGAGGATGGGGACCTTCTCCTACGGTACCTGGTATCCTGCGCCTCCATGGGTTCTTCCTGAGGTGATTCTTTGCTTGTCACTGAGTGACGAAACTCCGCATACCAGTTAGGGACATCTACCAGGGGTATGCCCAGGGTTCCGCAGAAGTGTGGCAGATCCTCTGGTACTCTCAGGAGAGCCGTGCGGCCCTGGGTGGAGGCAGAAAGGCAAAACGGGAATTTCCATTTATATTGAATACCTTTCATGCGAAGGGCGTCCAGCAGAGGCCTCAGATCACGGCGGTGCTGTAAGGTGATTCCTGAGAGGTCCTGATAGATTTGAATTGCTCTCCCATCATGGAGAATTTGAGGTCTGCTTCTTGCTTGTCTGATAATTTCTTCCTTCAGTTTGAAGTCTATTATACAGCAAATGATGTCCCTCGGGGGATCCGTCTCCCTTCCCTTGGGACGTAAGGCCCGGTGGATCCTTTCCATATCAATGGGTGTATGAGGTGGTCTATTAAGCAGACCATTGAAGATTCCAGTCACAGTGGGGGCTATTTGTTCTCCCTCGATGGCCTCTGGTAGTCCTCTGACTCTGAGATTATGGCGCCGACCTCTGTTGTCGAGGTTTTCCAGATGGCGTTGCATATCTCTCATTTGTAATGTGTGGGAGTCAATGCGATTCGCAGCTTTGCGGATAGTCACATCATGGCGTTCAGTCACTCTTTCAACTGTGAGAACTCTGTCACTGAGCGCACGGATATCGAGCCTGAGCTCTGAAATGGCGGCAGATAAGGTGTCTTTGATATCCTCTGCGATGGTGCGCAGGTCCTGCATGTTTAAGTGCGGCTGTGGTGAGAGTTCAATGACATTTCTATCCCTGTGAGGGTTTGGAGATCCTGTGTGTGGTGGTTCTGTCAGGGCTGCCTCAGAAGCCTGAGAGTGTGAGTGTCTGTGGCGGGAAGGCCCCGTGTTCCCTCTGCTGGTATGAAGCATTTCAGGAATATTATAACCCTCGTCCCCTAATTGTTCACGGGGGGAGCGGGAGCGGGAAGCAGAAGAGTTCCGTGATGCAGTCTCCATGATTTGGAGGGATTTAGGGGCAATTTTACCTCAGATTCCAGTCAGCTTTTCCCTGTGGTGGCAGGAGCTCAGGGATTAGGCTTCCATCTTCCTGCTAGGTCAGGCCACGCCCCCAAGATTGGTTAATTTTTATATTGAAAATAAAGCTTTGTCGGTCGTTTAAAAAAAAACAAAAAAAAACTGGCTCCTAACTTTTTTAGCTGGCTCCTAGATTCCAAGCAAATTTGTCAAGCCCTGGGTTATCATGTCTACAAAATATAGGATAGATTTATGGAATTTTAATTTGTTTTCATTGTTTTTCTGTTGATGGCGGCGATCAGCGATTTATAGTGGGACTGCGACATTGCGGCGGACAAATCTGACCCTAAGTGACACTTTGTGGTGACCAGTGACACCAATACAGTGATCAGTGCTCAAATTATACACTGTCACTGTATAAATGACACTGGCAGGGAAGGGGTTAACATCAGGGACAATCAAAGGGTTAAGTGTGCTCCTAGGGAGGGCTTACTAACTGTGGGGGCGGGGGGACACACTGGAGGAAAAGAGGTACGTGCTCAGCCGGGCTGCCCTGTGTGTGTGTGTATATATATATATTATACGGCGGGTGGTCCGGAACTGGTTAATATTTGCAAACAAAGTGAAGGTTTCATATTTAGAATAATAAGCTGTCAGGTTAGTAAAACCGCAATATCAGAACCGATTTGATCATACAGTTTGAAGTGTACACAATCATACAGTTTGTGGTGTACACAATCATACAGTTTGTGGTGTACACAATCATACAGTTTGTAGTGTACACAATCATACAGTTTGTGATGTACACAATCATACAGTTTGTAGTGTACACAATCATACAGTTTGTAGTGTACACAATCATACAGTTTGTGATGTACACAATCATACAGTTTTTGGTGTACACAATCGTGCAGTTTGTAGTGTTCATAAAGGAATATTTATCTCATGGTTACTGTGACATCCGTGCAGTGCATGTTATCTGCAGAATATACAGAACTAAGCTCCATTTCATGCTGAATAAACTCCATTAATAATGGATCTTGAATAGAAAACTATCTTTAGATCGATTTTTACTCCAAAAGCATTTTATTAAAAAAAATTTAATAAAAATCTAAAAAATCAGATTTTTTTTTTACATAAAAAAACAACATTGATTTTTATCCACCCGGGTTGTATCCGTTGTCATGTTGGCCTCCATTGTCATTTGATTTCATTACAGAGAATGGGGCCTGAGAGGATCTTCCCGAACCAGAGTGAGGAGCTGGGGGACCCCCAGGACGCCGGGCCTGGAGAGTGGAGTGCCGGAGAAGAGGAGGATGAAGAGGAAGGGCAGAGCGTATACCAATACCAACCACTCAACCAGGATCCAGAGGACACCACCCAATCCGAAGCTGACCTGCAGGAGAGGCTACAGGTACCCCCATTATGGCTGACCTCTGGGATAACCCTCTGATCCCCACTAGACTCCAGGATTGGGACCTTCTGTGTAGATGGATGGAGGGATTCCAGGGTCTCTTGGGGGCTCCTTCCCTGACACTGCAAGATGGGTGCTGGAGGAGGAGGTGAAGTCATACGACTATACACACATCTGTTCTGTCTCTTTCCCTTATGGGAAGTGGGCCCCCCGTAGGAAGAGATGGGCCCCCTGGAGGTAGAGATGGACCCCCATAGGAAAGATGGACCCCCATAGGAAAGATGGGCCCCCATAGGAAAGATGGGCCCCCATAGGAAAGATGGGCCCCCATAGGAAAGATGGGCCCCCATAGGAAAGGTGTGCCCCCTGGAAGAAGAGATGGGGTCCCCTGTAGGAAAAGATGGGGCCCCCAGTAGGAAAAATGGACCCCCATAGAAAAGATGGGCCCCCTGGAAGAAAAGATGGGGTCCCCTGGAGGAAGAGATGGTCCCCCATAGGAGAGGTGTGCCCCTGGTGGAGGATAAAGGCCAAAGAAGAAGATGTGGGGGCTTGCAGGAGGGAAATTCCCCCACAAGGGGAGGAGGGTCAACAGTAGGAGAAGTGGGCCCCCTGGAGGTAGTGAAGGGCCCCCTGGAGGTAGTGAAGGGCCCCCTGGAGGTAGTGAAGGGCCCCCTGGAGGTAGTGAAGGGCCCCCTGGAGGTCGTGAAGGGCCCCCTGGAGGTAGTGAAGGGCCCCCTGGAGGTAGTGAAGGGCCCCAGTCCTGAGGAATGAAGATTTTATATCTGCTCTCATTGTAGGCAATGAGGCTCCACCTGCCGGACCCCCCTGTGGACAGCGAGGATGAGGAGGAGGGTGACGCCGAACACAACTCCATTCCAATGGACGCAGGTATCCAAGGAAACCATTATCGGGGGGAGGGAGGTACACAATCTCAGCAAGCCATGCGCCGGTTGTATGGAGAGTTGGGGGTGTCACAGTGGGGGTGGGGGGTGTCATAGCAGGGCGGGGTGGAGTGGGGGTGTCGGAGGTATCACAGTGGGGGGGGTGTCACAGTGGGAGTGAGGGGTGTCACAGCGGGGGGGGGTGTCACAATGGAGGGTGTCGGAGGTGTCACAGCGGGAGGGGGGTGTCACGGGGGGGTGGAGTGGGGGTGTCGGAGGTGTCACAGTGGGGGGTGTCGGGGTGTCACAGCGGGGGGGCGGAGTGGGGGGTGTCGGAGGTGTTCACAGTGGGAGTGAGGGGTGTCACAGTGGGAGTAGGGGGTGTCACAGCGGGGGGGCGGAGTGGGGGGTGTCGGAGGTGTCACAGTGGGGAGTCACAGCGGGGGATGTCAGCGGGAGTGAAGGGTGTCACAGTGAGGGTGTAACAGCGGGGGTGTCACAGCGGGAGGGGGGTGTCACAATGGGGGGTGTTGGAGGTGTCACAGTGGGAGTGGGGGGGTGTCACAGCGGGGGGGTGGAGTGGGGGGTGTCGGAGGTGTCACAGCAGGGGGGTGTCACAGTGGGGGGTGTCGGAGGTGTCACAGCGGTGGGGGGCTGTTCACAGCGGGAGTGGGGGGGTGTCACAGTGGGGAATGTCGGGGGTGTCACAGCGGGGGGGGTGTCAGAGGTGTCACAGCGGGGGGGGGCTGTTCACAGCAGGGGGGGGGGCTGTTCACAGCGGGGGTGTCACAGTGGGGGGTGTCGGGGGTGTCACAGTGGGAGTGGGAAGTGTCACAATGGAGGGTGTCGGAGGTATCACAGTGGGGGGGTGGAGTGGGGGGTGTCAGTGGGAGTAAGGGGTGTCACAGCGGGGGGTGTCACAATGGGGGGTGTCTGAGGTGTCACAGTGGGGGATGTCACAGCGGGAGTTGGGGTGTCACAGCGAGGGCGTGTTTCACAATGGGGGGTGTCGGAGGTGTCACAGCGGGGGGGTGTCGGAGGTGTCACAGCAGGGGGGGGCTGTTCACAGCGGGGGGGGTGTTGGTGTCACAGCGGGAGTGGGGGGGTGTCACAGTGGGGGGTGTCGGAGGTGTCACAGCAGGGGGGGGCTGTTCACAGCGGGGGGGGTGTTGGTGTCACAGCGGGAGTGGGGGGGTGTCACAGTGGGGAATGTCGGGGGTGTCACAGCGGGGGGGTGGAGTGGGGGGGTGTCAGAGGTGTCACAGCGGGGGGGGGGGCTGTTCACAGCGGGGGTGTCACAGTGGGGGCTGTTCACAGCGGGGGTGTCACAGTGCGGCATTGGGAAGTGTCACAATGGAGGGTGTCGCAGGTGTCACAGTGGGAGTGGGGGGTGTCACAGCGGGGGGGGGTTGAGTGGGGGGTGTCGGAGGTGTCACAGTGGGGGGTCACAGCGGGGGATGTCAGCGGGAGTGGGGGGTGTCACAGCGGGAGTGGGGGTGTCACAATGGGGGGTGTCGGAGGTGTCACAGCAGGGGGGTGGAGTGGGGGGTGTCACAGTGGGGGGTGTCGGAGGTGTCACAGCGGGAGTGGGGGGTGTCACAGTGGGGGGGTGGAGTGGGGGGTGTCGGAGGTGTCACAGCAGGGGGGGGCTGTTTACAGCGGGCGTGTCACAGTGGGAGTGGGGGGTGGGGCAGTAGGGGGTGTCGGAGGTGTCACAGTGGGGGGTGTCACAGCGGGGGGGGGTGGAGTGGGGGGTGTCGGAGGTGTCACAGTGGGGGGTGTCGGGGGTGTCACAGCAGGAGTTGGGGGGTGTCACAGCGGGAGTGGTGGGTGTCACAGTGGGGGGTGTCACAGCGGGGGCTTCGGGGGTGTCACAGCGGGGGGGTGGAGTGGGTGTCACAGCAGGGGTGTCAGCAGGAGTGGGGAGGTGTCACAGCCTGGGGTGTCAGGGGGTGTCACAGCGTGGGGTGTCAGGGGGTGTCACAGCGGGGGCTTTGGGGGTGTCACAGCGTGGGGTGTCGGGGGTGTCACAGCGTGGGGTGTCGGGGGTGTCACAGCGGGGGCTTCGGGGGTGTCACAGCGGGGACTTCGGGGGTGTCACAGCGGGGACTTCGGGGGTGTCACAGCGTGGGGTGTCGGGGGGTGTCACAGCGGGGGCTTCGGGGGTGTCACAGCGGGGGCTTCGGGGGGTGTCACAGCGGGGGCTTCGGGGGTGTCACAGCGTGGGGTGTCGGGGGGTGTCACAGCGGGGGCTTCGGGGGTGTCACAGCGTGGGGTGTCGGGGGGTGTCACAGCGGGGGCTTTGGGGGTGTCACAGCGGGGGGGGTGTCACAGCGGGGGCTTCGGGGGTGTCACAGCGGGGGCTTCGGGGGTGTCACAGCGGGGGCTTTGGGGGTGTCACAGCGTGGGGTGTCACAGCGGGGGCTTCGGGGGGTGTCACAGCGGGGGCTTCGGGGGTGTCACAGCGGGGGCTTCGGGGGTGTCACAGCGTGGGGTGTCGGGGGTGTCACAGCGGGGGCTTCGGGGTTGTCACAGCGGGGGGGTGTCACAGCGGGGGCTTCGGGGGTGTCACAGCGTGGGGTGTCTGGGGGTGTCACAGCGGGGGCTTCGGGGGTGTCACAGCGGGGGGGTGTCACAGCGGGGGCTTCGGGGGTGTCACAGCGTAGAGTGTCGGGGGATGTCACAGCGTAGAGTGTCGGGGGGTGTCACAGCGGGGGCTTCGGGGGTGTCACAGCGGGGGCTTCGGGGGTGTCACAGCTGGGGCTTCGGGGGTGTCACAGCGTGGGGTGTCGGGGGGTGTCACAGCGGGGGCTTTGGGGGTGTCACAGCGGGGGGGTGTCACAGCGGGGGCTTCGGGGGTGTCACAGCGGGGGCTTCGGGGGTGTCACAGCGTGGGGTGTCGGGGGGTGTCACAGCGGGGGCTTCGGGGGTGTCACAGCGGGGGGGGTGTCACAGCGAGGGCTTCGGGGGTGTCACAGCGTGGGGTGTCACAGCGGGGGCTTCGGGGGGTGTCACAGCGGGGGCTTCGGGGGTGTCACAGCGGGGGCTTCGGGGGTGTCACAGCGTGGGGTGTCGGGGTTGTCACAGCGGGGTCTTCGGGGGTGTCACAGCGTGGGGTGTCGGGGGGTGTCACAGCGGGGGCTTCGGGGGTGTCACAGCGTGGGGTGTTGGGGGGTGTCACAACGGGGGCTTCGGGGGTGTCACAGCGGGGGGGTGTCACAGTGGGGGCTTCGGGGGTGTCACAGCGTGGGGTGTCACAGCGGGGGCTTCGGGGGGTGTCACAGCGGGGGCTTCGGGGGTGTCACAGCGGGGGCTTCGGGGGTGTCACAGCGGGGGCTTCGGGGGTGTCACAGCGTGGGGTGTCGGGGGTGTCACAGCGGGGGCTTCGGGGGTGTCACAGCGTGGGGTGTCGGGGGTGTCACAGCGGGGGCTTCGGGGGTGTCACAGCGGGGGGGTGTCACAGCGGGGACTTCGGGGGTGTCACAGCGGGGGCTTCGGGGGTGTCACAGCGTAGAGTGTCGGGGGGTGTCACAGCGGGGGCTTCGGGGGTGTCACAGCGGGGGCTTCGGGGGTGTCACAGCGTGGGGTGTCGGGGGGTGTCACAGCGGGGGCTTCGGGGGTGTCACAGCGTGGGGTGTCGGGGGGTGTCACAGCGGGGGCTTCGGGGGTGTCACAGCGGGGGTTTCGGGGGGTGTCACAGCGGGGGCTTCGGGGGTGTCACAGCGGGGGCTTCGGGGGTGTCACAGCGTGGGGTGTCGGGGGGTGTCACAGCGGGGGCTTCGGGGGTGTCACAGCGTGGGGTGTCGGGGGGTGTCACAGCGGGGGCTTTGGGGGTGTCACAGCGGGGGGGGTGTCACAGCGGGGGCTTCGGGGGTGTCACAGCGGGGGCTTCGGGGGTGTCACAGCGTGGGGTGTCGGGGGTGTCACAGCGGGGGCTTCGGGGGTGTCACAGCGGGGGCTTTGGGGGTGTCACAGCGTGGGGTGTCACAGCGGGGGCTTCGGGGGGTGTCACAGCGGGGGCTTCGGGGGTGTCACAGCGTGGGGTGTTGGGGGGTGTCACAGCGGGGGCTTCGGGGGTGTCACAGCGGGGGGGTGTCACAGCGGGGGCTTCGGGGGTGTCACAGCGGGGGCTTTGGGGGTGTCACAGCGTGGGGTGTCGGGGGTGTCACAGCGGGGGCTTCGGGGGTGTCACAGCGGGGGGGTGTCACAGCGGGGGCTTCGGGGGTGTCACAGCGTGGGGTGTCTGGGGGTGTCACAGCGGGGGCTTCGGGGGTGTCACAGCGGGGGGGTGTCACAGCGGGGGCTTCGGGGGTGTCACAGCGTAGAGTGTCGGGGGGTGTCACAGCGTAGAGTGTCGGGGGGTGTCACAGCGGGGGCTTCGGGGGTGTCACAGCGTGGGGTTTCGGGGGGTGTCACAGCGGGGGCTTCGGGGGTGTCACAGCGTGGGGTGTTGGGGGGTGTCACAACGGGGGCTTCGGGGGTGTCACAGCGTGGGGTGTCGGGGTTGTCACAGCGGGGTCTTCGGGGGTGTCACAGCGTGGGGTGTCGGGGGGTGTCACAGCGGGGGCTTCGGGGGTGTCACAGCGTGGGGTGTTGGGGGGTGTCACAACGGGGGCTTCGGGGGTGTCACAGCGGGGGGGTGTCACAGTGGGGGCTTCGGGGGTGTCACAGCGTGGGGTGTCACAGCGGGGGCTTCGGGGGGTGTCACAGCGGGGGCTTCGGGGGTGTCACAGCGGGGGCTTCGGGGGTGTCACAGCGGGGGCTTCGGGGGTGTCACAGCGGGGGCTTCGGGGGTGTCACAGCGTGGGGTGTCGGGGGTGTCACAGCGGGGGCTTCGGGGGTGTCACAGCGTGGGGTGTCGGGGGTGTCACAGCAGGGGCTTCGGGGGTGTCACAGCGTGGGGTGTCGGGGGTGTCACAGCGGGGGCTTCGGGGGTGTCACAGCGGGGGGGTGTCACAGCGGGGGGGTGTCACAGCGGGGACTTCGGGGGTGTCACAGCGGGGGCTTCGGGGGTGTCACAGCGTAGAGTGTCGGGGGGTGTCACAGCGGGGGCTTCGGGGGTGTCACAGCGGGGGCTTCGGGGGTGTCACAGCGTGGGGTGTCGGGGGGTGTCACAGCGGGGGCTTCGGGGGTGTCACAGCGTGGGGTGTCGGGGGGTGTCACAGCGGGGGCTTCGGGGGTGTCACAGCGGGGGCTTCGGGGGTGTCACAGCGTAGAGTGTCGGGGGGTGTCACAGCGGGGGCTTCGGGGGTGTCACAGCGGGGGCTTCGGGGGTGTCACAGCGTGGGGTGTCGGGGGGTGTCACAGCGGGGGCTTCGGGGGTGTCACAGCGTGGGGTGTCGGGGGGTGTCACAGCGGGGGCTTCGGGGGTGTCACAGCGGGGGTTTCGGGGGGTGTCACAGCGGGGGCTTCGGGGGTGTCACAGCGGGGGCTTCGGGGGTGTCACAGCGTGGGGTGTCGGGGGGTGTCACAGCGGGGGCTTCGGGGGTGTCACAGCGTGGGGTGTCGGGGGGTGTCACAGCGGGGGCTTTGGGGGTGTCACAGCGGGGGGGGTGTCACAGCGGGGGCTTCGGGGGTGTCACAGCGTGGGGTGTCGGGGGTGTCACAGCGGGGGCTTCGGGGGTGTCACAGCGGGGGCTTCGGGGGTGTCACAGCGGGGGCTTCGGGGGGTGTCACAGCGGGGGCTTCGGGGGTGTCACAGCGTGGGGTGTTGGGGGGTGTCACAGCGGGGGCTTCGGGGGTGTCACAGCGGGGGGGTGTCACAGCGGGGGCTTCGGGGGTGTCACAGCGGGGGCTTCGGGGGTGTCACAGCGGGGGCTTCGGGGGTGTCACAGCGTGGGGTGTCGGGGGTGTCACAGCGGGGGCTTCGGGGGTGTCACAGCGGGGGGGTGTCACAGCGGGGGCTTCGGGGGTGTCACAGCGTGGGGTGTCTGGGGGTGTCACAGCGGGGGCTTCGGGGGTGTCACAGCGGGGGGGTGTCACAGCGGGGGCTTCGGGGGTGTCACAGCGTAGAGTGTCGGGGGGTGTCACAGCGGGGGCTTCGGGGGTGTCACAGCGTGGGGTTTCGGGGGGTGTCACAGCGGGGGCTTCGGGGGTGTCACAGCGGGGGCTTCGGGGGTGTCACAGCGTGGGGTGTCGGGGGGTGTCACAGCGGGGGCTTCGGGGGTGTCACAGCGTGGGGTGTCGGGGGGTGTCACAGCGGGGGCTTTGGGGGTGTCACAGCGGGGGGGTGTCACAGCGGGGGCTTCGGGGGTGTCACAGCGGGGGCTTCGGGGGTGTCACAGCGTGGGGTGTCGGGGGGTGTCACAGCGGGGGCTTCGGGGGTGTCACAGCGGGGGGGGTGTCACAGCGGGGGCTTCGGGGGTGTCACAGCGTGGGGTGTCACAGCGGGGGCTTCGGGGGGTGTCACAGCGGGGGCTTCGGGGGTGTCACAGCGGGGGCTTCGGGGGTGTCACAGCGGGGGGGTGTCACAGCGGGGGCTTCGGGGGTGTCACAGCGTGGGGTGTCGGGGGGTGTCACAGCGGGGGCTTCGGGGGTGTCACAGCGTGGGGTGTCGGGGTTGTCACAGCGGGGTCTTCGGGGGTGTCACAGCGTGGGGTGTCGGGGGTGTCACAGCGGGGGCTTCGGGGGTGTCACAGCGGGGGGGTGTCACAGCGGGGGCTTCGGGGGTGTCACAGCGTGGGGTGTCGGGGGGTGTCACAGCGGGGGCTTCGGGGGTGTCACAGCGGGGGGGTGTCACAGCGGGGGCTTCGGGGGTGTCACAGCGTGGGGTTTCGGGGGGTGTCACAGCGGGGGCTTCGGGGGTGTCACAGCGGGGGCTTCGGGGGTGTCACAGCGTGGGGCTTTGGGGGTGTCACAGCGGGGGGGTGTCACAGCGGGGGCTTCGGGGGTGTCACAGCGTGGGGTGTTGGGGGGTGTCACAGCGGGGGCTTCGGGGGTGTCACAGCGGGGGGGTGTCACAGCGGGGGCTTCGGGGGTGTCACGTCGGGGGGTGTCACAGCGGGGGCTTCGGGGGTGTCACAGCGGGGGGGTGTCACAGCGGGGGCTTCGGGGGTGTCACAGCGTGGGGTGTCACAGCGGGGGCTTCGGGGGGTGTCACAGCGGGGGCTTCGGGGGTGTCACAGCGGGGGCTTCGGGGGTGTCACAGCGTGGGGTGTCGGGGGGTGTCACAGCGGGGGCTTCGGGGGTGTCACAGCGTGGGGTGTCGGGGGGTGTCACAGCGGGGGCTTCGGGGGTGTCACAGCGGGGGCTTCGGGGGTGTCACAGCGTGGGGTGTCGGGGGTGTCACAGCGGGGGCTTCGGGGGTGTCACAGCGTGGGGTGTCGGGGGGTGTCACAGCGGGGGCTTCGGGGGTGTCACAGCGGGGGCTTCGGGGGTGTCACAGCGTGGGGTGTCGGGGGGTGTCACAGCGGGGGCTTCGGGGGTGTCACAGCGGGGGCTTCGGGGGTGTCACAGCGTGGGGTGTCGGGGGGTGTCACAGCGGGGGCTTCGGGGGTGTCACAGCGGGGGCTTCGGGGGTGTCACAGCGTGGGGTGTCACAGCGGGGGCTTCGGGGATGTCACAGCGGGGGCTTCGGGGGTGTCACAGCGGGGGCTTCGGGGGTGTCACAGCGGGGGGGTGTCACAGCGGGGGCTTCGGGGGTGTCACAGCGTGGGGTGTCGGGGGGTGTCACAGCGGGGGCTTCGGGGGTGTCACAGCGTGGGGTGTCGGGGGTGTCACAGCGGGGGCTTCGGGGGTGTCACAGCGGGGGGGTGTCACAGCGGGGGCTTCGGGGGTGTCACAGCGTGGGGTGTCGGGGGGTGTCACAGCGGGGGCTTCGGGGGTGTCACAGCGTGGGGTGTGTCACAGCGGGGGCTTCGGGGGTGTCACAGCGGGGGGGTGTCACAGCGGGGGCTTCGGGGGTGTCACAGCGGGGGCTTCGGGGGTGTCACAGCGTGGGGTGTCGGGGGGTGTCACAGCGGGGGCTTCGGGGGTGTCACAGCGTGGGGTGTCGGGGGGTGTCACAGCGGGGGCTTTGGGGGTGTCACAGCGGGGGGGTGTCACAGCGGGGGCTTCGGGGGTGTCACAGCGTGGGGTGTTGGGGGGTGTCACAGCGGGGGCTTCGGGGGTGTCACAGCGGGGGGGTGTCACAGCGGGGGCTTCGGGGGTGTCACAGCGTGGGGTGTCGGGGGGTGTCACAGCGGGGGCTTCGGGGGTGTCACAGCGGGGGGGTGTCACAGCGGGGGCTTCGGGGGTGTCACAGCGGGGGCTTCGGGGGTGTCACAGCGTGGGGTGTCGGGGGGTGTCACAGCGGGGGCTTCGGGGGTGTCACAGCGGGGGCTTCGGGGGTGTCACAGCGTGGGGTGTCGGGGGGTGTCACAGCGGGGGCTTCGGGGGTGTCACAGCGGGGGCTTCGGGGGTGTCACAGCGTGGGGTGTCGGGGGGTGTCACAGCGGGGGCTTCGGGGGTGTCACAGCGTGGGGTGTCGGGGGGTGTCACAGCGGGGGCTTCGGGGGTGTCACAGCGGGGGCTTCGGGGGTGTCACAGCGGGGGCTTCGGGGGTGTCACAGCGTGGGGTGTCGGGGGGTGTCACAGCGTGGGGTGTCGGGGGGTGTCACAGCGGGGGCTTCGGGGGTGTCACAGCGGGGGGGTGTCACAGCGTGGGGTGTCGGGGGTGTCACAGCGTGGGGTTTCGGGGGGTGTCACAGCGGGGGCTTTGGGGGTGTCACAGCGGGGGGGTGTCACAGCGGGGGCTTCGGGGGTGTCACAGCGGGGGCTTCGGGGGTGTCACAGCGGGGGGGTGTCACAGCGGGGGCGTCGGGGGGTGTCACAGCGGGGGCTTCGGGGGTGTCACAGCGGGGGCTTCGGGGGTGTCACAGCGGGGGCTTCGGGGGTGTCACAGCGGGGGCTTCGGGGGTGTCACAGCGGGGGGGTGTCACAGCGGGGGCGTCGGGGGGTGTCACAGCGGGGGCTTCGGGGGTGTCACAGCGTGGGGTGTCGGGGGGTGTCACAGCGTGGGGTGTCGGGGGGTGTCACAGCGGGGGCTTCGGGGGTGTCACAGCGTGGGGTGTCGGGGGGTGTCACAGCGTGGGGTGTCGGGGGGTGTCACAGCGGGGGCTTCGGGGGTGTCACAGCGGGGGCTTCGGGGGTGTCACAGCGGGGGCTTCGGGGGTGTCACAGCGGGGGCTTCGGGGGTGTCACAGCGGGGGTCACTCATGACTTTTCCCTTGTGTAGATCACGTGGAGTTGGTGAAGAAGACGATGGCGGCGGTGAAGTTGCCGTCTATCTCGGTCCCGGGTTGGGCTCAGCAGATCTCGGATGCAGATTGGGATCACATGGTACATCAGACCATCCAATCCCGATGTGCGGCGCCAACATCCAGCAAGAAATGAGGAGCTCCCTCTGCTGTATATACCTTGTATGTGTCGTCTGTGTATATAAAATAATTCAAGTGATTGTAATGGATCGTTTATTTATTTTTTAATAACAAACATGTCATACTTCCCTCCACTGTGCAGCTCATTTTGCACAGAGTGGCCCCGATCCCCCTCTTCTGGGGTCCCCCGGCGGCTCTCTCGGCTCCTCCCCACATCAGATAACCCCTCAGGAGAAGCGTTCTCCCGAGTCCAGCATTTACGTCCATAGACGACGGACTTGGCCCCGGCGCCCGCGTCATTGGATTTGATTGACAGCAGCGGGAGCTGCTATCATCTATCTAATCAAGAGCCGGGACCCGTGGAGAGAGGGACAGCGCATCCCCGCTGAGAGAAATACGGGACTCAGGTAAGTAAAACGGGGGGGGGGGGGGAGGCAGTCACTGCCAGGTGTTTTTCACCTTAATGCATAGGATGCACGAGGATTTACAACCCCTTTCGTGTGACCAATCCCTTGTCTGCTGAGCCTGTAATGATATCACATACTGGACACACGGAAAGCCGTGGCTGTCGGCCATGTTGTTCAGGAATCATAGGTTGGCCATGACAGTTTTGTTGAACACCTACATATTGTCATGCTCCTCCATCGCCTTCAGTGGAGGACACTGAATGGAGACCAGTGGAGGGATTGGTAGAGAGGGGTGGAGGACACTGAATGGAGGGATTGGCAGAGAGGGGTGGAGGACACTGAATGGAGGCCAGTGGAGGGATTGGCACAGAGGGGTGGAGGACACTGAATGGAGGCCAGTGGAGGGATTGGTAGAGAGGAGGACACTGAATGGAGGTCAGTGGAGGGATTGGTAGAGAGGGGTGGAGGACACTGAATGGAGACCAGTGGAGGGATTGGTAGAGAGGGGTGGAGGACACTGAATGGAGGCCAGTGGAGGGATTGGTAGGGAGGGGTGGAGGACACTGAATGGAGGCCAGTGGAGGGATTGGCAGAGAGGGGTGGAGGACACTGAATGGAGGCCAGTGGAGGGATTGGCACAGAGGGGTGGAGGACACTGAATGGAGACCAGTGGAGGGATTGGCAGAGAGGGGTGGAGGACACTGAATGGAGGTCAGTGGAGGGATTGGCAGAGAGGGGTGGAGGACACTGAATGGAGGCCAGTGGAGGGATTGGCAGAGAGGGGTGGAGGACACTGAATGGAGGCCAGTGGAGGGATTGGTAGAGAGGGGTGGAGGACACTGAATGGAGGCCAGTGGAGGGATTGGCAGAGAGGGGTGGAGGACACTGAATGGAGGCCAGTGGAGCGATTGGCAGAGAGGGGTGGAGGACACTGAGTGGAAGCCAATGGAGGGATTGGTAGAGAGGGGTGGAGGACACTGAATGGAGGGATTGGCAGAGAGGGGTGGAGGACACTGAATGGAGGCCAGTGGAGGGATTGGCAGAGAGGGGTGGAGGACACAGAATGGAGGCCAGTGGAGGGATTGGCAGAGAAGGGTGGAGGACACAGAATGGAGGCCAGTGGAGGGATTGGCAGAGAGGGGTGGAGGACACTGAATGGAGGCCAGTGGAGGGATTGGTAGAGAGGGGTGAAGGACACTGAATGGAGGCCAGTGGAGGGATTGGTAGAGAGGGGTGGAGGACACTGAATGGAGACCAGTGTAGGGATTGGTAGAGAGGGGTGGAGGACACTGAATGGAGGCCAGTGGAGGGATTGGTAGAGAGGGGTGGAGGACACTGAATGGAGGGATTGGCAGAGAGGGGTGGAGGACACTGAATGGAGGCCAGTGGAGGGATTGGCACAGAGGGGTGGAGGACACTGAATGGAGACCAGTGGAGGGATTGGAGGAGAGGGGTGGAGGACACTGAATGGAGACCAGTGGAGGGATTGGTAGAGAGGGGTGGAGGACACTGAATGGAGGCCAGTGGAGGGATTGGTAGGGAGGGGTGGAGGACACTGAATGGAGGCCAGTGGAGGGATTGGCAGAGAGGGGTGGAGGACACTGAATGGAGGCCAGTGGAGGGATTGGCACAGAGGGGTGGAGGACACTGAATGGAGACCAGTGGAGGGATTGGCAGAGAGGGGTGGAGGACACTGAATGGAGGTCAGTGGAGGGATTGGCAGAGAGGGGTGGAGGACACTGAATGGAGGCCAGTGGAGGGATTGGCAGAGAGGGGTGGAGGACACTGAATGGAGGCCAGTGGAGGGATTGGTAGAGAGGGGTGGAGGACACTGAATGGAGGCCAGTGGAGGGATTGGCAGAGAGGGGTGGAGGACACTGAATGGAGGCCAGTGGAGCGATTGGCAGAGAGGGGTGGAGGACACTGAGTGGAAGCCAATGGAGGGATTGGTAGAGAGGGGTGGAGGACACTGAATGGAGGGATTGGCAGAGAGGGGTGGAGGACACTGAATGGAGGCCAGTGGAGGGATTGGCAGAGAGGGGTGGAGGACACAGAATGGAGGCCAGTGGAGGGATTGGCAGAGAAGGGTGGAGGACACAGAATGGAGGCCAGTGGAGGGATTGGCAGAGAGGGGTGGAGGACACTGAATGGAGGCCAGTGGAGGGATTGGTAGAGAGGGGTGAAGGACACTGAATGGAGGCCAGTGGAGGGATTGGTAGAGAGGGGTGGAGGACACTGAATGGAGACCAGTGTAGGGATTGGTAGAGAGGGGTGGAGGACACTGAATGGAGGCCAGTGGAGGGATTGGTAGAGAGGGGTGGAGGACACTGAATGGAGGGATTGGCAGAGAGGGGTGGAGGACACTGAATGGAGGCCAGTGGAGGGATTGGCAGAGAAGGGTGGAGGACACAGAATGGAGGCCAGTGGAGGGATTGGCAGAGAGGGGTGGAGGACACTGAATGGAGGCCAGTGGAGGGATTGGCAGAGAGGGGTGGAGGACACTGAATGGAGACCAGTGGAGGGATTGGCAGAGAGGGGTGGAGGACACTGAATGGAGGCCAGTGGAGGGATTGGTAGAGAGGGGTGGAGGACACTGAATGGAGGGATTGGCAGAGAGGGGTGGAGGACACTGAATGGAGGCCAGTGGAGGGATTGGTAGAGAGGGGTGGAGGACACTGAATGGAGACCAGTGAAGGGATTGGTAGAGAGGGGTGGAGGACACTGAATGGAGGGATTGGCAGAGAGGGGTGGAGGACACTGAATGGAGGCCAGTGGAGGGATTGGCACAGAGGGGTGGAGGACACTGAATGGAGACCAGTGGAGGGATTGGAGGAGAGGGGTGGAGGACACTGAATGGAGACCAGTGGAGGGATTGGTAGAGAGGGGTGGAGGACACTGAATGGAGGCCAGTGGAGGGATTGGTAGGGAGGGGTGGAGGACACTGAATGGAGGCCAGTGGAGGGATTGGCAGAGAGGGGTGGAGGACACTGAATGGAGGCCAGTGGAGGGATTGGCACAGAGGGGTGGAGGACACTGAATGGAGACCAGTGGAGGGATTGGCAGAGAGGGGTGGAGGACACTGAATGGAGGTCAGTGGAGGGATTGGCAGAGAGGGGTGGAGGACACTGAATGGAGGCCAGTGGAGGGATTGGCAGAGAGGGGTGGAGGACACTGAATGGAGGCCAGTGGAGGGATTGGTAGAGAGGGTGGAGGACACTGAATGGAGGCCAGTGGAGGGATTGGCAGAGAGGGGTGGAGGACACTGAATGGAGGCCAGTGGAGCGATTGGCAGAGAGGGGTGGAGGACACTGAGTGGAAGCCAATGGAGGGATTGGTAGAGAGGGGTGGAGGACACTGAATGGAGGGATTGGCAGAGAGGGGTGGAGGACACTGAATGGAGGCCAGTGGAGGGATTGGCAGAGAGGGGTGGAGGACACAGAATAGAGGCCAGTGGAGGGATTGGCAGAGAAGGGTGGAGGACACAGAATGGAGGCCAGTGGAGGGATTGGCAGAGAGGGGTGGAGGACACTGAATGGAGGCCAGTGGAGGGATTGGTAGAGAGGGGTGGAGGACACTGAATGGAGGGATTGGCAGAGAGTGGTGGAGGACACTGAATGGAGGCCAGTGGAGGGATTGGCAGAGAAGGGTGGAGGACACAGAATGGAGGCCAGTGGAGGGATTGGCAGAGAGGGGTGGAGGACACTGAATGGAGGCCAGTGGAGGGATTGGTAGAGAGGGGTGGAGGACACTGAATGGAGACCAGTGAAGGGATTGGTAGAGAGGGGTGGAGGACACTGAATGGAGGGATTGGCAGAGAGGGGTGGAGGACACTGAATGGAGGCCAGTGGAGGGATTGGCACAGAGGGGTGGAGGACACTGAATGGAGACCAGTGGAGGGATTGGAGGAGAGGGGTGGAGGACACTGAATGGAGACCAGTGGAGGGATTGGTAGAGAGGGGTGGAGGACACTGAATGGAGGCCAGTGGAGGGATTGGTAGGGAGGGGTGGAGGACACTGAATGGAGACCAGTGTAGGGATTGGTAGAGAGGGCTGGAGGACACTGAATGGAGGCCAGTGGAGGGATTGGTAGAGAGGGGTGGAGGACACTGAATGGAGGCCAGTGGAGGGATTGGTAGAGAGATGTGGAGGACACTGAATGGAGGCCAGTGGAGGGATTGGTAGAGAGGGGTGGAGGACACTGAATGGAGGCCAGTGGAGGGATTGGCAGAGAGGGGTGGAGGACACTGAATGGAGGCCAGTGGAGGGATTGGTAGAGAGGGGTGGAGGACACTGAATGGAGGCCAGTGGAGGGATTGGCAGAGAGGGGTGGAGGACACTGAATGGAGGCCAGTAGAGGGATTGGCAGAGAGGGGGGGAAGGACACTGAATGGAGGTCAGTGGAGGGATTGGTAGAGAGGGGTGGAGGACACTGAATGGAGGCCAGTGGAGGGATTGGTAGAGAGGGGTGGAGGACACTGAATGGAGGCCAGTGGAGGGATTGGCAGAGAGGGGTGGAGGACACTGAATGGAGACCAGTGGAGGGATTGGTAGAGAGGGGTGGAGGACACTGAATGGAGGCCAGTGGAGGGATTGGTAGAGAGATGTGGAGGACACTGAATGGAGGCCAGTGGAGGGATTGGTAGAGATGGGTGGAGGACACTGAATGGAGACCAGTGGAGGGATTGGTAGAGAGGGGTGGAGGACACTGAATGGAGGCCAGTGGAGGGATTGGCAGAGAGGGGTGGAGGACACTGAATGGAGACCAGTGGAGGGATTGGCAGAGAGGGGTGGAGAACACTGAATGGAGACCAGTGGAGGGATTGGTAGAGAGATGTGGAGGACACTGAATGGAGGCCAGTGGAGGGATTGGTAGAGAGGGGTGGAGGACACTGAATGGAGGCCAGTGGAGGGATTGGCAGAGAGGGGTGGAGAACACTGAATGGAGACCAGTGGAGGGATTGGTAGAGAGGGGTGGAGGACACTGAATGGAGGCCAGTGGAGGGATTGGTAGAGAGATGTGGAGGACACTGAATGGAGGCCAGTGGAGGGATTGGTAGAGATGGGTGGAGGACACTGAATGGAGACCAGTGGAGGGATTGGTAGAGAGGGGTGGAGGACACTGAATGGAGGCCAGTGGAGGGATTGGCAGAGAGGGGTGGAGGACACTGAATGGAGACCAGTGGAGGGATTGGCAGAGAGGGGTGGAGAACACTGAATGGAGACCAGTGGAGGGATTGGTAGAGAGATGTGGAGGACACTGAATGGAGGCCAGTGGAGGGATTGGTAGAGAGGGGTGGAGGACACTGAATGGAGGCCAGTGGAGGGATTGGTAGAGAGGGGTGGAGGACACTGAATGGAGGGATTGGCAGAGAGGGGTGGAGGACACTGAATGGAGGCCAGTGGAGGGATTGGTAGAGAGGGGTGGAGGACACTGAATGGAGGGATTGGCAGAGAGGGGTGGAGGACACTGAATGGAGGCCAGTGGAGGGATTGGTAGAGAGGGGTGGAGGACACTGAATGGAGACCAGTGAAGGGATTGGTAGAGAGGGGTGGAGGACACTGAATGGAGGGATTGGCAGAGAGGGGTGGAGGACACTGAATGGAGGCCAGTGGAGGGATTGGCACAGAGGGGTGGAGGACACTGAATGGAGACCAGTGGAGGGATTGGAGGAGAGGGGTGGAGGACACTGAATGGAGACCAGTGGAGGGATTGGTAGAGAGGGGTGGAGGACACTGAATGGAGGCCAGTGGAGGGATTGGTAGGGAGGGTGGAGGACACTGAATGGAGGCCAGTGGAGGGATTGGCAGAGAGGGGTGGAGGACACTGAATGGAGGCCAGTGGAGGGATTGGCACAGAGGGGTGGAGGACACTGAATGGAGACCAGTGGAGGGATTGGCAGAGAGGGGTGGAGGACACTGAATGGAGGTCAGTGGAGGGATTGGCAGAGAGGGGTGGAGGACACTGAATGGAGGCCAGTGGAGGGATTGGCAGAGAGGGGTGGAGGACACTGAATGGAGGCCAGTGGAGGGATTGGTAGAGAGGGGTGGAGGACACTGAATGGAGGCCAGTGGAGGGATTGGCAGAGAGGGGTGGAGGACACTGAATGGAGGCCAGTGGAGCGATTGGCAGAGAGGGGTGGAGGACACTGAGTGGAAGCCAATGGAGGGATTGGTAGAGAGGGGTGGAGGACACTGAATGGAGGGATTGGCAGAGAGGGGTGGAGGACACTGAATGGAGGCCAGTGGAGGGATTGGCAGAGAGGGGTGGAGGACACAGAATGGAGGCCAGTGGAGGGATTGGCAGAGAAGGGTTGAGGATACAGAATGGAGGCCAGTGGAGGGATTGGCAGAGAGGGGTGGAGGACACTGAATGGAGGCCAGTGGAGGGATTGGTAGAGAGGGGTGAAGGACACTGAATGGAGGCCAGTGGAGGGATTGGTAGAGAGGGGTGGAGGACACTGAATGGAGACCAGTGTAGGGATTGGTAGAGAGGGGTGGAGGACACTGAATGGAGGGATTGGCAGAGAGGGGTGGAGGACACTGAATGGAGGCCAGTGGAGGGATTGGCAGAGAAGGGTGGAGGACACAGAATGGAGGCCAGTGGAGGGATTGGCAGAGAGGGGTGGAGGACACTGAATGGAGGCCAGTGGAGGGATTGGCAGAGAGGGGTGGAGGACACTGAATGGAGACCAGTGGAGGGATTGGCAGAGAGGGGTGGAGGACACTGAATGGAGGCCAGTGGAGGGATTGGTAGAGAGGGGTGGAGGACACTGAATGGAGGGATTGGCAGAGAGGGGTGGAGGACACTGAATGGAGGCCAGTGGAGGGATTGGTAGAGAGGGTGGAGGACACTGAATGGAGACCAGTGAAGGGATTGGTAGAGAGGGGTGGAGGACACTGAATGGAGGGATTGGCAGAGAGGGGTGGAGGACACTGAATGGAGGCCAGTGGAGGGATTGGCACAGAGGGGTGGAGGACACTGAATGGAGACCAGTGGAGGGATTGGAGGAGAGGGGTGGAGGACACTGAATGGAGACCAGTGGAGGGATTGGTAGAGAGGGGTGGAGGACACTGAATGGAGGCCAGTGGAGGGATTGGTAGGGAGGGGTGGAGGACACTGAATGGAGGCCAGTGGAGGGATTGGCAGAGAGGGGTGGAGGACACTGAATGGAGGCCAGTGGAGGGATTGGCACAGAGGGGTGGAGGACACTGAATGGAGACCAGTGGAGGGATTGGCAGAGAGGGGTGGAGGACACTGAATGGAGGCCAGTGGAGGGATTGGTAGAGAGGGGTGGAGGACACTGAATGGAGGCCAGTGGAGGGATTGGCAGAGAGGGGTGGAGGACATTGAATGGAGGCCAGTGGAGGGATTGGTAGAGAGGGGTGGAGGACACTGAATGGAGGCCAGTGGAGGGATTGGCAGAGAGGGGTGGAGGACACTGAATGGAGGGATTGGCAGAGAGGGGTGGAGGACACTGAATGGAGGCCAGTGGAGGGATTGGCAGAGAGGGGTGGAGGACACAGAATAGAGGCCAGTGGAGGGATTGGCAGAGAAGGGTGGAGGACACAGAATGGAGGCCAGTGGAGGGATTGGCAGAGAGGGGTGGAGGACACTGAATGGAGGGATTGGCAGAGAGTGGTGGAGGACACTGAATGGAGGCCAGTGGAGGGATTGGCAGAGAAGGGTGGAGGACACAGAATGGAGGCCAGTGGAGGGATTGGCAGAGAGGGGTGGAGGACACTGAATGGAGGCCAGTGGAGGGATTGGTAGAGAGGGGTGGAGGACACTGAATGGAGGGATTGGCAGAGAGGGGTGGAGGACACTGAATGGAGGCCAGTGGAGGGATTGGCACAGAGGGGTGGAGGACACTGAATGGAGACCAGTGGAGGGATTGGAGGAGAGGGGTGGAGGACACTGAATGGAGACCAGTGGAGGGATTGGTAGAGAGGGGTGGAGGACACTGAATGGAGGCCAGTGGAGGGATTGGTAGGGAGGGGTGGAGGACACTGAATGGAGACCAGTGTAGGGATTGGTAGAGAGGGCTGGAGGACACTGAATGGAGGCCAGTGGAGGGATTGGTAGAGAGGGGTGGAGGACACTGAATGGAGGCCAGTGGAGGGATTGGTAGAGAGATGTGGAGGACACTGAATGGAGGCCAGTGGAGGGATTGGTAGAGAGGGGTGGAGGACACTGAATGGAGGCCAGTGGAGGGATTGGCAGAGAGGGGTGGAGGACACTGAATGGAGGCCAGTGGAGGGATTGGTAGAGAGGGGTGGAGGACACTGAATGGAGGCCAGTGGAGGGATTGGCAGAGAGGGGTGGAGGACACTGAATGGAGGCCAGTGGAGGGATTGGCAGAGAGGGGGGGAAGGACACTGAATGGAGGTCAGTGGAGGGATTGGTAGAGAGGGGTGGAGGACACTGAATGGAGGCCAGTGGAGGGATTGGTAGAGAGGGGTGGAGGACACTGAATGGAGGCCAGTGGAGGGATTGGCAGAGAGGGGTGGAGGACACTGAATGGAGGCCAGTGGAGGGATTGGTAGAGAGGGGTGGAGGACACTGAATGGAGGGATTGGTAGAGAGGGATGGAGGACACTGAATGGAGGCCAGTGGAGGGATTGGTAGAGAGGGGTGGGAGGACACTGAATGGAGGCCAGTGGAGGGATTGGCAGAGAGGGGTGGAGGACACTGAATGGAGACCAGTGGAGGGATTGGTAGAGAGGGGTGGAGGACACTGAATGGAGGCCAGTGGAGGGATTGGTAGAGAGATGTGGAGGACACTGAATGGAGGCCAGTGGAGGGATTGGTAGAGATGGGTGGAGGACACTGAATGGAGACCAGTGGAGGGATTGGTAGAGAGGGGTGGAGGACACTGAATGGAGGCCAGTGGAGGGATTGGCAGAGAGGGGTGGAGGACACTGAATGGAGACCAGTGGAGGGATTGGCAGAGAGGGGTGGAGAACACTGAATGGAGACCAGTGGAGGGATTGGTAGAGAGATGTGGAGGACACTGAATGGAGGCCAGTGGAGGGATTGGTAGAGAGGGGTGGAGGACACTGAATGGAGACCAGTGGAGGGATTGGCAGAGAGGGGTGGAGGACACTGAATGGAGGCCAGTGGAGGGATTGGCAGAGAGGGGTGGAGAACACTGAATGGAGACCAGTGTAGGGATTGGTAGAGAGGGGTGGAGGACACTGAATGGAGGCCAGTGGAGGGATTGGTAGAGAGATGTGGAGGACACTGAATGGAGGCCAGTGGAGGGATTGGTAGAGAGGGGTGGAGGACACTGAATGGAGGCCAGTGGAGGGATTGGTAGAGAGATGTGGAGGACACTGAATGGAGGCCAGAGGAGGGATTGGTAGAGAGGGGTGGAGAACACTGAATGGAGACCAGTGGAGGGATTGGTAGAGAGGGGTGGAGGACACTGAATGGAGGCCAGTGGAGGGATTGGTAGAGAGGGGTGGAGGACACTGAGTGGAGGAATTGGTAGAGAGATGTGGAGGACACTGAATGGAGGCCAGTGGAGGGATTGGTAGAGAGGGGTGGAGGACACTGAATGGAGGCCAGTGGAGGGATTGGCAGAGAGGGGTGGAGGACACTGAATGGAGACCAGTGGAGGGATTGGTAGAGAGGGGTGGAGGACACTGAATGGAGACCAGTGTAGGGATTGGTAGAGAGGGGTGGAGGACACTGAATGGAGACCAGTGTAGGGATTGGTAGAGAGGGGTGGAGGACACTGAATGGAGGCCAGTGGAGGGATTGGTAGAGAGATGTGGAGGACACTGAATGGAGGCCAGTGGAGGGATTGGTAGAGAGGGGTGGAGGACACTGAATGGAGGCCAGTGAAGGGATTGGCAGAGAGGGGTGGAGGACACTGAATGGAGGCCAGTGGAGGGATTGGTAGAGAGGAGGACACTGAATGGAGGTCAGTGGAGGGATTGGTAGAGAGGGGTGGAGGACACTGAATGGAGGTCAGTGGAGGGATTGGTAGAGAGGGGTGGAGGACACTGAATGGAGGCCAGTGGAGGGATTGGTAGAGAGATTTGGAGGACACTGAATGGAGGCCAGTGGAGGGATTGGTAGAGAGGGGTGGAGGACACTGAATGGAGGCCAGTGGAGGGATTGGCAGAGAGGGGTGGAGGACACTGAATGGAGGCCAGTGGAGGGATTGGTAGAGAGATGTGGAGGACACTGAATGGAGGCCAGTGGAGGGATTGGTAGAGAGGGGTGGAGGACACTGAATGGAGGCCAGTGGAGGGATTGGCAGAGAGGGGTGGAGGACACTGAATGGAGGCCAGTGGAGGGATTGGTAGAGAGGAGGACACTGAATGGAGGTCAGTGGAGGGATTGGTAGAGAGGGGTGGAGGACACTGAATGGAGGCCAGTGGAGGGATTGGCAGAGAGGGGTGGAGGACACTGATTGGAGGCCAGTGGAGGGATTGGTAGAGAGGGGTGGAGGACACTGAATGGAGACCAGTGTAGGGATTGGTAGAGAGGGGTGGAGGACACTGAATGGAGGCCAGTGGAGGGATTGGTAGAGAGATGTGGAGGACACTGAATGGAGGCCAGTGGAGGGATTGGTAGAGAGGGGTGGAGGACACTGAATGGAGGCCAGTGGAGGGATTGGCAGAGAGGGGTGGAGGACACTGAATGGAGGCCAGTGGAGGGATTGGTAGAGAGGGGTGGAGGACACTGAATGGAGACCAGTGGAGGGATTGATAGAGAGGGGTGGAGGACACTGAATGGAGACCAGTGGAGGGATTGATAGAGAGGGGTGGAGGACACTGAATGGAGGCCAGTGGAGGGATTGGTAGAGAGGGGTGGAGGACACTGAATGGAGGCCAGTGGAGGGATTGGCAGAGAGGGGTGGAGGACACTGAATGGAGGCCAGTGGAGGGATTGGTAGAGAGGGGTGGAGGACACTGAATGGAGGCCAGTGGAGGGATTGGCAGAGAGGGGGGGAAGGACACTGAATGGAGGTCAGTGGAGGGATTGGTAGAGAGGGGTGGAGGACACTGAATGGAGGTCAGTGGAGGGATTGGTAGAGAGGGGTGGAGGACACTGAATGGAGGGATTGGTAGAGAGGGATGGAGGACACTGAATGGAGGCCAGTGGAGGGATTGGCAGAGAGGGGTGGAGGACACTGAATGGAGGCCAGTGGAGGGATTGGTAGAGAGATGTGGAGGACACTGAATGGAGGCCAGTGGAGGGATTGGTAGAGAGGGGTGGAGGACACTGAATGGAGGCCAGTGGAGGGATTGGCAGAGAGGGGTGGAGGACACTGAATGGAGACCAGTGGAGGGATTGGTAGAGAGGGGTGGAGGACACTGAATGGAGACCAGTGTAGGGATTGGTAGAGAGGGGTGGAGGACACTGAATGGAGGGATTGGTAGAGAGGGGTGGAGGACACTGAATGGAGACCAGTGGAGGGATTGGTAGAGAGGGGTGGAGGACACTGAATGGAGGGATTGGTAGAGAGGGGTGGAGGACACTGAATGGAGACCAGTGGAGGGATTGGTAGAGAGGGGTGGAGGACACTGAATGGAGGCCAGTGGAGGGATTGGTAGAGAGATGTGGAGGACACTGAATGGAGGCCAGTGGAGGGATTGGTAGAGAGGGGTGGAGGACACTGAATGGAGGCCAGTGGAGGGATTGGCAGAGAGGGGTGGAGGACACTGAATGGAGACCAGTGGAGGGATTGGTAGAGAGGGGTGGAGGACACTGAATGGAGACCAGTGTAGGGATTGGTAGAGAGGGGTGGAGGACACTGAATGGAGGCCAGTGGAGGGATTGGTAGAGAGATGTGGAGGACACTGAATGGAGGCCAGTGGAGGGATTGGTAGAGAGGGGTGGAGGACACTGAATGGAGGCCAGTGGAGGGATTGGCAGAGAGGGGTGGAGGACACTGAATGGAGGCCAGTGGAGGGATTGGTAGAGAGGAGGACACTGAATGGAGGTCAGTGGAGGGATTGGTAGAGAGGGGTGGAGGACACTGAATGGAGGTCAGTGGAGGGATTGGTAGAGAGGGGTGGAGGACACTGAATGGAGGCCAGTGGAGGGATTGGCAGAGAGGGGTGGAGGACACTGAATGGAGGCCAGTGGAGGGATTGGTAGAGAGGAGGACACTGAATGGAGGTCAGTGGAGGGATTGGTAGAGAGGGGTGGAGGACACTGAATGGAGACCAGTGGAGGGATTGGTAGAGAGGGGTGGAGGACACTGAATGGAGGCCAGTGGAGGGATTGGTAGAGAGGGGTGGAGGACACTGAATGGAGACCAGTGTAGGGATTGGTAGAGAGGGGTGGAGGACACTGAATGGAGGCCAGTGGAGGGATTGGTAGAGAGATGTGGAGGACACTGAATGGAGGCCAGTGGAGGGATTGGTAGAGAGGGGTGGAGGACACTGAATGGAGACCAGTGTAGGGATTGGTAGAGAGGGGTGGAGGACACTGAATGGAGGCCAGTGGAGGGATTGGTAGAGAGATGTGGAGGACACTGAATGGAGGCCAGTGGAGGGATTGGTAGAGAGGGGTGGAGGACACTGAATGGAGGCCAGTGGAGGGATTGGTAGAGAGGGGTGGAGGACACTGAATGGAGACCAGTGGAGGGATTGGTAGAGAGGGGTGGAGGACACTGAATGGAGACCAGTGGAGGGATTGGTAGAGAGGGGTGGAGGACACTGAATGGAGGCCAGTGGAGGGATTGGCAGAGAGGGGGGAAGGACACTGAATGGAGACCAGTGGAGGGATTGGCAGAGAGGGGTGGAGAACACTGAATGGAGACCAGTGTAGGGATTGGTAGAGAGGGGTGGAGGACACTGAATGGAGGCCAGTGGAGGGATTGGTAGAGAGGGGTGGAGGACACTGAATGGAGGCCAGTGGAGGGATTGGTAGAGAGATGTGGAGGACACTGAATGGAGGCCAGTGAGGGATTGGTAGAGAGGGGTGGAGGACACTGAATGGAGGCCAGTGGAGGGATTGGCAGAGAGGGGTGGAGGACACTGAATGGAGACCAGTGGAGGGATTGGTAGAGAGGGGTGGAGGACACTGAATGGAGACCAGTGTAGGGATTGGTAGAGAGGGGTGGAGGACACTGAATGGAGACCAGTGTAGGGATTGGTAGAGAGGGGTGGAGGACACTGAATGGAGGCCAGTGGAGGGATTGGTAGAGAGATGTGGAGGACACTGAATGGAGGGTGGAGGGATTTGGTAGAGAGGGGTGGAGGACACTGAATGGAGACCAGTGTAGGATTGGTAGAGAGGGGTGGAGGACACTGAATGGAGGCCAGTGGAGGGATTGGTAGAGAGATGTGGAGGACACTGAATGGAGGCCAGTGGAGGGATTGGTAGAGAGGGGTGGAGGACACTGAATGGAGGCCAGTGGAGGGATTGGCAGAGAGGGGTGGAGGACACTGAATGGAGGCCAGTGGAGGGATTGGTAGAGAGATGTGGAGGACACTGAATGGAGGCCAGTGGAGGATTGGTAGAGAGGGGAGAGGACACTGAATGAGGCCAGTGGAGGGGTTGGCAGAGAGGGGTGGAGGACACTGAATGGAGGCCTGGAGGGATTGGTAGAGAGATGTGGAGGACACTGAATGGAGGCCAGTGGAGGGATTGGTAGAGAGGGGTGGAGGACACTGAATGGAGGCCAGTGGAGGGATTGGCAGAGAGGGGTGGAGGACACTGAATGGAGGCCAGTGGAGGGATTGGTAGAGAGGAGGACACTGAATGGAGGTCAGTGGAGGGATTGGTAGAGAGGGGTGGAGGACACTGAATGGAGGTCAGTGGAGGGATTGGTAGAGAGGGGTGGAGGACACTGAATGGAGGCCAGTGGAGGGATTGGCAGAGAGGGGTGGAGGACACTGAATGGAGGCCAGTGGAGGGATTGGTAGAGAGGAGGACACTGAATGGAGGTCAGTGGAGGGATTGGTAGAGAGGGGTGGAGGACACTGAATGGAGGCCAGTGGAGGGATTGGCAGAGAGGGGGTGGAGGACACTGATTGGAGGCCAGTGGAGGGATTGGTAGAGAGGGGTGGAGGACCATGGAATGGAGACCAGTGTAGGGATTGGTAGAGAGGGGTGGAGGGACACTGAATGGAGGCCAGTGGAGGGATTGGTAGAGAGATGTGGAGGACACTGAATGGAGGCCAGTGGAGGGATTGGTAGAGAGGGGTGGAGGACACTGAATGGAGGCCAGTGGAGGGATTGGCAGAGAGGGGTGGAGGACACTGAATGGAGGCCAGTGGAGGGATTGGTAGAGAGGGGTGGAGGACACTGAATGGAGACCAGTGGAGGGATTGATAGAGAGGGGTGGAGGACACTGAATGGAGACCAGTGGAGGGATTGGTAGAGAGGGGTGGAGGACACTGAATGGAGGCCAGTGGAGGGATTGATAGAGAGGGGTGGAGGACACTGAATGGAGACCAGTGGAGGGATTGGTAGAGAGGGGTGGAGGACACAGAATGAAGAGCAGTGGAGGGATTGGTAGAGAGGGGTGGAGGACACTGAATGGAGGGATTGGTAGAGAGGGATGGAGGACACTGAATGGAGGCCAGTGGAGGGATTGGTAGAGAGGGGTGGAGGACACTGAATGGAGGCCAGTAGAGGGATTGGCAGAGAGGGGGGAAGGACACTGAATGGAGGTCAGTGGAGGGATTGGTAGAGAGGGGTGGAGGACACTGAATGGAGGCCAGTGGAGGGATTGGTAGAGAGGGGTGGAGGACACTGAATGGAGGCCAGTGGGAGGGATTGGCAGAGAGGGGTGGAGGACACTGAATGGAGGCCAGTGGAGGGATTGGTAGAGAGGGGTGGAGGACACTGAATGGAGGGATTGGTAGAGAGGGATGGAGGACACTGAATGGAGGCCAGTGGAGGGATTGGTAGAGAGGGGTGGAGGACACTGAATGGAGGCCAGTGGAGGGATTGGCAGAGAGGGGTGGAGGACACTGAATGGAGACCAGTGGAGGGATTGGTAGAGAGGGGTGGAGGACACTGAATGGAGGCCAGTGGAGGGATTGGTAGAGAGATGTGGAGGACACTGAATGGAGGCCAGTGGAGGGGGATTGGTAGAGATGGGTGGAGGACACTGAATGGAGACCAGTGGAGGGATTGGTAGAGAGGGGTGGAGGACACTGAATGGAGGCCAGTGGAGGGATTGGCAGAGAGGGGTGGAGGACACTGAATGGAGACCAGTGGAGGGATTGGTAGAGAGATGTGGAGGACACTGAATGGAGGCCAGTGGAGGGATTGGTAGAGAGGGGTGGAGGACACTGAATGGAGGCCAGTGGAGGGATTGGCAGAGAGGGGTGGAGAACACTGAATGGAGACCAGTGGAGGGATTGGTAGAGAGGGGTGGAGGACACTGAATGGAGGCCAGTGGAGGGATTGGTAGAGAGATGTGGAGGACACTGAATGGAGGCCAGTGGAGGGATTGGTAGAGATGGGTGGAGACACTGAATGGAGACCAGTGGAGGGATTGGTAGAGAGGGGTGGAGGACACTGAATGGAGGCCAGTGGAGGGATTGGCAGAGAGGGGTGGAGGACACTGAATGGAGACCAGTGGAGGGATTGGCAGAGAGGGGTGGAGAACACTGAATGGAGACCAGTGGAGGGATTGGTAGAGAGATGTGGAGGACACTGAATGGAGGCCAGTGGAGGGATTGGTAGAGAGGGGTGGAGGGACACTGAATGGAGGCCAGTGGAGGGATTGGTAGAGAGGGGTGGAGGACACTGAATGGAGGGATTGGCAGAGAGGGGTGGAGGACACTGAATGGAGGCCAGTGGAGGGATTGGTAGAGAGGGTGGAGGACACTGAATGGAGGGATTGGCAGAGAGGGGTGGAGACACTGAATGGAGGCCAGTGGAGGGATTGGTAGAGAGGGGTGGAGGACACTGAATGGAGGATTGGCAGAGAGGGGTGGAGGACACTGAATGGAGACCAGTGAAGGATTGGTAGAGAGGGGTGGAGGACACTGAATGGAGGGATTGGCAGAGAGGGGTGGAGGACACTGAATGGAGGCCAGTGGAGGGATTGGCACAGAGGGGTGGAGGACACTGAATGGAGACCAGTGGAGGGATTGGAGGAGAGGGGTGGAGGACACTGAATGGAGACCAGTGGAGGGATTGGAGGAGATGGGTGGAGGACACTGAATGGAGACCAGTGGAGGGATTGGTAGAGAGGGGTGGAGGACACTGAATGGAGGCCAGTGGAGGGATTGGTAGGGAGGGGTGGAGGACACTGAATGGAGGCCAGTGGAGGGATTGGCAGAGAGGGGTGGAGGACACTGAATGGAGGCCAGTGGAGGGATTGGCACAGAGGGGTGGAGGACACTGAATGGAGACCAGTGGAGGGATTGGCAGAGAGGGGTGGAGGACACTGAATGGAGGTCAGTGGAGGGATTGGCAGAGAGGGGTGGAGGACACTGAATGGAGGCCAGTGGAGGGATTGGCAGAGAGGGGTGGAGGACACTGAATGGAGGCCAGTGGAGGGATTGGTAGAGAGGGGTGGAGGACACTGAATGGAGGCCAGTGGAGGGATTGGCAGAGAGGGGTGGAGGACACTGAATGGAGGCCAGTGGAGCGATTGGCAGAGAGGGGTGGAGGACACTGAGTGGAAGCCAATGGAGGGATTGGTAGAGAGGGGTGGAGGACACTGAATGGAGGGATTGGCAGAGAGGGGTGGAGGACACTGAATGGAGGCCAGTGGAGGGATTGGCAGAGAGGGGTGGAGGACACAGAATGGAGGCCAGTGGAGGGATTGGCAGAGAAGGGTGGAGGACACAGAATGGAGGCCAGTGGAGGGATTGGCAGAGAGGGGTGGAGGACACTGAATGGAGGCCAGTGGAGGGATTGGTAGAGAGGGGTGAAGGACACTGAATGGAGGCCAGTGGAGGGATTGGTAGAGAGGGGTGGAGGACACTGAATGGAGACCAGTGTAGGGATTGGTAGAGAGGGGTGGAGGACACTGAATGGAGGGATTGGCAGAGAGGGGTGGAGGACACTGAATGGAGGCCAGTGGAGGGATTGGCAGAGAAGGGTGGAGGACACAGAATGGAGGCCAGTGGAGGGATTGGCAGAGAGGGGTGGAGGACACTGAATGGAGGCCAGTGGAGGGATTGGCAGAGAGGGGTGGAGGACACTGAATGGAGACCAGTGGAGGGATTGGTAGAGAGGGGTGGAGGACACTGAATGGAGACCAGTGGAGGGATTGGCAGAGAGGGGTGGAGGACACTGAATGGAGGCCAGTGGAGGGATTGGTAGAGAGGGGTGGAGGACACTGAATGGAGGGATTGGCAGAGAGGGGTGGAGGACACTGAATGGAGGCCAGTGGAGGGATTGGTAGAGAGGGGTGGAGGACACTGAATGGAGGGATTGGCAGAGAGGGGTGGAGGACACTGAATGGAGGCCAGTGGAGGGATTGGCACAGAGGGGTGGAGGACACTGAATGGAGACCAGTGGAGGGATTGGAGGAGAGGGGTGGAGGACACTGAATGGAGACCAGTGGAGGGATTGGTAGAGAGGGGTGGAGGACACTGAATGGAGGCCAGTGGAGGGATTGGTAGGGAGGGGTGGAGGACACTGAATGGAGGCCAGTGGAGGGATTGGCAGAGAGGGGTGGAGGACACTGAATGGAGGCCAGTGGAGGGATTGGCACAGAGGGGTGGAGGACACTGAATGGAGACCAGTGGAGGGATTGGCAGAGAGGGGTGGAGGACACTGAATGGAGGCCAGTGGAGGGATTGGTAGAGAGGGGTGGAGGACACTGAATGGAGGCCAGTGGAGGGATTGGCAGAGAGGGGTGGAGGACACTGAATGGAGGCCAGTGGAGGGATTGGTAGAGAGGGGTGGAGGACACTGAATGGAGGCCAGTGGAGGGATTGGCAGAGAGGGGTGGAGGACACTGAATGGAGGGATTGGCAGAGAGGGGTGGAGGACACTGAATGGAGGCCAGTGGAGGGATTGGCAGAGAGGGGTGGAGGACACAGAATAGAGGCCAGTGGAGGGATTGGCAGAGAAGGGTGGAGGACACAGAATGGAAGCCAGTGGAGGGATTGGCAGAGAGGGGTGGAGGACACTGAATGGAGGGATTGGCAGAGAGTGGTGGAGGACACTGAATGGAGGCCAGTGGAGGGATTGGCAGAGAAGGGTGGAGGACACAGAATGGAGGCCAGTGGAGGGATTGGCAGAGAGGGGTGGAGGACACTGAATGGAGGCCAGTGGAGGGATTGGTAGAGAGGGGTGGAGGACACTGAATGGAGGGATTGGCAGAGAGGGGTGGAGGACACTGAATGGAGGCCAGTGGAGGGATTGGCACAGAGGGGTGGAGGACACTGAATGGAGACCAGTGGAGGGATTGGAGGAGAGGGGTGGAGGACACTGAATGGAGACCAGTGGAGGGATTGGTAGAGAGGGGTGGAGGACACTGAATGGAGGCCAGTGGAGGGATTGGTAGGGAGGGGTGGAGGACACTGAATGGAGACCAGTGTAGGGATTGGTAGAGAGGGCTGGAGGACACTGAATGGAGGCCAGTGGAGGGATTGGTAGAGAGGGGTGGAGGACACTGAATGGAGGCCAGTGGAGGGATTGGTAGAGAGATGTGGAGGACACTGAATGGAGGCCAGTGGAGGGATTGGTAGAGAGGGGTGGAGGACACTGAATGGAGGCCAGTGGAGGGATTGGCAGAGAGGGGTGGAGGACACTGAATGGAGGCCAGTGGAGGGATTGGTAGAGAGGGGTGGAGGACACTGAATGGAGGCCAGTGGAGGGATTGGCAGAGAGGGGTGGAGGACACTGAATGGAGGCCAGTGGAGGGATTGGCAGAGAGGGGGGGAAGGACACTGAATGGAGGTCAGTGGAGGGATTGGTAGAGAGGGGTGGAGGACACTGAATGGAGGCCAGTGGAGGGATTGGTAGAGAGGGGTGGAGGACACTGAATGGAGGCCAGTGGAGGGATTGGCAGAGAGGGGTGGAGGACACTGAATGGAGGCCAGTGGAGGGATTGGTAGAGAGGGGTGGAGGACACTGAATGGAGGGATTGGTAGAGAGGGATGGAGGACACTGAATGGAGGCCAGTGGAGGGATTGGTAGAGAGGGGTGGAGGACACTGAATGGAGGCCAGTGGAGGGATTGGCAGAGAGGGGTGGAGGACACTGAATGGAGACCAGTGGAGGGATTGGTAGAGAGGGGTGGAGGACACTGAATGGAGGCCAGTGGAGGGATTGGTAGAGAGATGTGGAGGACACTGAATGGAGGCCAGTGGAGGGATTGGTAGAGATGGGTGGAGGACACTGAATGGAGACCAGTGGAGGGATTGGTAGAGAGGGGTGGAGGACACTGAATGGAGGCCAGTGGAGGGATTGGCAGAGAGGGGTGGAGGACACTGAATGGAGACCAGTGGAGGGATTGGCAGAGAGGGGTGGAGAACACTGAATGGAGACCAGTGGAGGGATTGGTAGAGAGATGTGGAGGACACTGAATGGAGGCCAGTGGAGGGATTGGTAGAGAGGGGTGGAGGACACTGAATGGAGACCAGTGGAGGGATTGGCAGAGAGGGGTGGAGGACACTGAATGGAGGCCAGTGGAGGGATTGGCAGAGAGGGGTGGAGAACACTGAATGGAGACCAGTGTAGGGATTGGTAGAGAGGGGTGGAGGACACTGAATGGAGGCCAGTGGAGGGATTGGTAGAGAGATGTGGAGGACACTGAATGGAGGCCAGTGGAGGGATTGGTAGAGAGGGGTGGAGGACACTGAATGGAGGCCAGTGGAGGGATTGGTAGAGAGATGTGGAGGACACTGAATGGAGGCCAGTGGAGGGATTGGTAGAGAGGGGTGGAGAACACTGAATGGAGACCAGTGTAGGGATTGGTAGAGAGGGGTGGAGGACACTGAATGGAGGCCAGTGGAGGGATTGGTAGAGAGGGGTGGAGGACACTGAGTGGAGGAATTGGTAGAGAGATGTGGAGGACACTGAATGGAGGCCAGTGGAGGGATTGGTAGAGAGGGGTGGAGGACACTGAATGGAGGCCAGTGGAGGGATTGGCAGAGAGGGGTGGAGGACACTGAATGGAGACCAGTGGAGGGATTGGCAGAGAGGGGTGGAGGACACTGAATGGAGACCAGTGTAGGGATTGGTAGAGAGGGGTGGAGGACACTGAATGGAGGCCAGTGGAGGGATTGGTAGAGAGATGTGGAGGACACTGAATGGAGGCCAGTGGAGGGATTGGTAGAGAGGGGTGGAGGACACTGAATGGAGGCCAGTGAAGGGATTGGCAGAGAGGGGTGGAGGACACTGAATGGAGGCCAGTGGAGGGATTGGTAGAGAGGAGGACACTGAATGGAGGTCAGTGGAGGGATTGGTAGAGAGGGGTGGAGGACACTGAATGGAGGTCAGTGGAGGGATTGGTAGAGAGGGGTGGAGGACACTGAATGGAGGCCAGTGGAGGGATTGGTAGAGAGATTTGGAGGACACTGAATGGAGGCCAGTGGAGGGATTGGTAGAGAGGGGTGGAGGACACTGAATGGAGGCCAGTGGAGGGATTGGCAGAGAGGGGTGGAGGACACTGAATGGAGGCCAGTGGAGGGATTGGTAGAGAGATGTGGAGGACACTGAATGGAGGCCAGTGGAGGGATTGGTAGAGAGGGGTGGAGGACACTGAATGGAGGCCAGTGGAGGGATTGGCAGAGAGGGGTGGAGGACACTGAATGGAGGCCAGTGGAGGGATTGGTAGAGAGGAGGACACTGAATGGAGGTCAGTGGAGGGATTGGTAGAGAGGGGTGGAGGACACTGAATGGAGGCCAGTGGAGGGATTGGCAGAGAGGGGTGGAGGACACTGATTGGAGGCCAGTGGAGGGATTGGTAGAGAGGGGTGGAGGACACTGAATGGAGACCAGTGTAGGGATTGGTAGAGAGGGGTGGAGGACACTGAATGGAGGCCAGTGGAGGGATTGGTAGAGAGATGTGGAGGACACTGAATGGAGGCCAGTGGAGGGATTGGTAGAGAGGGGTGGAGGACACTGAATGGAGGCCAGTGGAGGGATTGGCAGAGAGGGGTGGAGGACACTGAATGGAGGCCAGTGGAGGGATTGGTAGAGAGGGGTGGAGGACACTGAATGGAGACCAGTGGAGGGATTGATAGAGAGGGGTGGAGGACACTGAATGGAGACCAGTGGAGGGATTGATAGAGAGGGGTGGAGGACACTGAATGGAGGCCAGTGGATGGATTGGTAGAGAGGGGTGGAGGACACTGAATGGAGGCCAGTGGAGGGATTGGCAGAGAGGGGTGGAGGACACTGAATGGAGGCCAGTGGAGGGATTGGTAGAGAGGGGTGGAGGACACTGAATGGAGGCCAGTGGAGGGATTGGCAGAGAGGGGGGGAAGGACACTGAATGGAGGTCAGTGGAGGGATTGGTAGAGAGGGGTGGAGGACACTGAATGGAGGTCAGTGGAGGGATTGGTAGAGAGGGGTGGAGGACACTGAATGGAGGGATTGGTAGAGAGGGATGGAGGACACTGAATGGAGGCCAGTGGAGGGATTGGCAGAGAGGGGTGGAGGACACTGAATGGAGACCAGTGGAGGGATTGGTAGAGAGGGGTGGAGGACACTGAATGGAGGCCAGTGGAGGGATTGGTAGAGAGATGTGGAGGACACTGAATGGAGGCCAGTGGAGGGATTGGTAGAGAGGGGTGGAGGACACTGAATGGAGGCCAGTGGAGGGATTGGCAGAGAGGGGTGGAGGACACTGAATGGAGACCAGTGGAGGGATTGGTAGAGAGGGGTGGAGGACACTGAATGGAGGCCAGTGGAGGGATTGGCACAGAGGGGTGGAGGACACTGAATGGAGGCCAGTGGAGGGATTGGTAGAGAGATGTGGAGGACACTGAATGGAGGCCAGTGGAGGGATTGGTAGAGAGGGGTGGAGGACACTGAATGGAGGCCAGTGGAGGGATTGGCAGAGAGGGGTGGAGGACACTGAATGGAGGCCAGTGGAGGGATTGGTAGAGAGGAGGACACTGAATGGAGGTCAGTGGAGGGATTGGTAGAGAGGGGTGGAGGACACTGAATGGAGGTCAGTGGAGGGATTGGTAGAGAGGGGTGGAGGACACTGAATGGAGGCCAGTGGAGGGATTGGCAGAGAGGGGTGGAGGACACTGAATGGAGGCCAGTGGAGGGATTGGTAGAGAGGAGGACACTGAATGGAGGTCAGTGGAGGGATTGGTAGAGAGGGGTGGAGGACACTGAATGGAGGCCAGTGGAGGGATTGGCAGAGAGGGGTGGAGGACACTGAATGGAGATCAGTGGAGGGATTGGTAGAGAGGGGTGGAGGACACTGAATGGAGGCCAGTGGAGGGATTGGTAGAGAGGGGTGGAGGACACTGAATGGAGACCAGTGTAGGGATTGGTAGAGAGGGGTGGAGGACACTGAATGGAGGCCAGTGGAGGGATTGGTAGAGAGATGTGGAGGACACTGAATGGAGGCCAGTGGAGGGATTGGTAGAGAGGGGTGGAGGACACTGAATGGAGACCAGTGTAGGGATTGGTAGAGAGGGGTGGAGGACACTGAATGGAGGCCAGTGGAGGGATTGGTAGAGAGATGTGGAGGACACTGAATGGAGGCCAGTGGAGGGATTGGTAGAGAGGGGTGGAGGACACTGAATGGAGACCAGTGGAGGGATTGGTAGAGAGGGGTGGAGGACACTGAATGGAGACCAGTGGAGGGATTGGTAGAGAGGGGTGGAGGACACTGAATGGAGGCCAGTGGAGGGATTGGCAGAGAGGGGGGAAGGACACTGAATGGAGACCAGTGGAGGGATTGGCAAAGAGGGGGGGAAGGACACTGAATGGAGACCAGTGGAGGGATTGGTAGAGAGGGGTGGAGGACACTGAATGGAGGCCAGTGGAGGGATTGGTAGAGAGGGGTGGAGGACACAGAATGGAGGCCAGTGGAGGGATTGGTAGAGAGGGGTGGAGGACACTGAATGGAGGCCAGTGGAGGGATTGGTAGAGAGGGGTGGAGGACACTGAATGGAGACCAGTGGAGGGATTGGTAGAGAGGGGTGGAGGACACTGAATGGAGGCCAGTGGAGGGATTGGCAGAGAGGGGTGGAGAACACTGAATGGAGACCAGTGTAGGGATTGGTAGAGAGGGGTGGAGGACACTGAATGGAGGCCAGTGGAGGGATTGGCAGAGAGGGGTGGAGAACACTGAATGGAGACCAGTGTAGGGATTGGTAGAGAGGGGTGGAGGACACTGAATGGAGGCCAGTGGAGGGATTGGTAGAGAGATGTGGAGGACACTGAATGGAGGCCAGTGGAGGGATTGGTAGAGAGGGGTGGAGGACACTGAATGGAGACCAGTGGAGGGATTGGCAGAGAGGGGTGGAGAACACTGAATGGAGACCAGTGTAGGGATTGGTAGAGAGGGGTGGAGGACACTGAATGGAGGCCAGTGGAGGGATTGGTAGAGAGGGGTGGAGGACACTGAATGGAGGCCAGTGGAGGGATTGGTAGAGAGATGTGGAGGACACTGAATGGAGGCCAGTGGAGGGATTGGTAGAGAGGGGTGGAGGACACTGAATGGAGGCCAGTGGAGGGATTGGCAGAGAGGGGTGGAGGACACTGAATGGAGACCAGTGGAGGGATTGGTAGAGAGGGGTGGAGGACACTGAATGGAGACCAGTGTAGGGATTGGTAGAGAGGGGTGGAGGACACTGAATGGAGACCAGTGTAGGGATTGGTAGAGAGGGGTGGAGGACACTGAATGGAGGCCAGTGGAGGGATTGGTAGAGAGATGTGGAGGACACTGAATGGAGGCCAGTGGAGGGATTGGTAGAGAGGGGTGGAGGACACTGAATGGAGGCCAGTGAAGGGATTGGCAGAGAGGGGTGGAGGACACTGAATGGAGGCCAGTGGAGGGATTGGTAGAGAGGAGGACACTGAATGGAGGTCAGTGGAGGGATTGGTAGAGAGGGGTGGAGGACACTGAATGGAGGTCAGTGGAGGGATTGGTAGAGAGGGGTGGAGGACACTGAATGGAGGCCAGTGGAGGGATTGGTAGAGAGATGTGGAGGACACTGAATGGAGGCCAGTGGAGGGATTGGTAGAGAGGGGTGGAGGACACTGAATGGAGGCCAGTGGAGGGATTGGCAGAGAGGGGTGGAGGACACTGAATGGAGGCCAGTGGAGGGATTGGTAGAGAGATGTGGAGGACACTGAATGGAGGCCAGTGGAGGGATTGGTAGAGAGGGGTGGAGGACACTGAATGGAGGCCAGTGGAGGGATTGGCAGAGAGGGGTGGAGGACACTGAATGGAGGCCAGTGGAGGGATTGGTAGAGAGGAGGACACTGAATGGAGGTCAGTGGAGGGATTGGTAGAGAGGGGTGGAGGACACTGAATGGAGGTCAGTGGAGGGATTGGTAGAGAGGGGTGGAGGACACTGAATGGAGGCCAGTGGAGGGATTGGCAGAGAGGGGTGGAGGACACTGAATGGAGGCCAGTGGAGGGATTGGTAGAGAGGAGGACACTGAATGGAGGTCAGTGGAGGGATTGGTAGAGAGGGGTGGAGGACACTGAATGGAGGCCAGTGGAGGGATTGGCAGAGAGGGGTGGAGGACACTGATTGGAGGCCAGTGGAGGGATTGGTAGAGAGGGGTGGAGGACACTGAATGGAGACCAGTGTAGGGATTGGTAGAGAGGGGTGGAGGACACTGAATGGAGGCCAGTGGAGGGATTGGTAGAGAGATGTGGAGGACACTGAATGGAGGCCAGTGGAGGGATTGGTAGAGAGGGGTGGAGGACACTGAATGGAGGCCAGTGGAGGGATTGGCAGAGAGGGGTGGAGGACACTGAATGGAGGCCAGTGGAGGGATTGGTAGAGAGGGGTGGAGGACACTGAATGGAGACCAGTGGAGGGATTGATAGAGAGGGGTGGAGGACACTGAATGGAGACCAGTGGAGGGATTGGTAGAGAGGGGTGGAGGACACTGAATGGAGGCCAGTGGAGGGATTGATAGAGAGGGGTGGAGGACACTGAATGGAGACCAGTGGAGGGATTGGTAGAGAGGGGTGGAGGACACTGAATGGAGGCCAGTGGAGGGATTGGTAGAGAGATGTGGAGGACACTGAATGGAGACCAGTGGAGGGATTGGTAGAGATGGGTGGAGGACACTGAATGGAGACCAGTGGAGGGATTGGTAGAGAGGGGTGGAGGACACTGAATGGAGGCCAGTGGAGGGATTGGCAGAGAGGGGTGGAGGACACTGAATGGAGACCAGTGGAGGGATTGGTAGAGAGATGTGGAGGACACTGAATGGAGGCCAGTGGAGGGATTGGTAGAGAGGGGTGGAGGACACTGAATGGAGGCCAGTGGAGGGATTGGCAGAGAGGGGTGGAGAACACTGAATGGAGACCAGTGGAGGGATTGGTAGAGAGGGGTGGAGGACACTGAATGGAGGCCAGTGGAGGGATTGGTAGAGAGATGTGGAGGACACTGAATGGAGGCCAGTGGAGGGATTGGTAGAGATGGGTGGAGGACACTGAATGGAGACCAGTGGAGGGATTGGTAGAGAGGGGTGGAGGACACTGAATGGAGGCCAGTGGAGGGATTGGCAGAGAGGGGTGGAGGACACTGAATGGAGACCAGTGGAGGGATTGGCAGAGAGGGGTGGAGAACACTGAATGGAGACCAGTGGAGGGATTGGTAGAGAGATGTGGAGGACACTGAATGGAGGCCAGTGGAGGGATTGGTAGAGAGGGGTGGAGGACACTGAATGGAGGCCAGTGGAGGGATTGGTAGAGAGGGGTGGAGGACACTGAATGGAGGGATTGGCAGAGAGGGGTGGAGGACACTGAATGGAGGCCAGTGGAGGGATTGGTAGAGAGGGGTGGAGGACACTGAATGGAGGGATTGGCAGAGAGGGGTGGAGGACACTGAATGGAGGCCAGTGGAGGGATTGGTAGAGAGGGGTGGAGGACACTGAATGGAGACCAGTGAAGGGATTGGTAGAGAGGGGTGGAGGACACTGAATGGAGGGATTGGCAGAGAGGGGTGGAGGACACTGAATGGAGGCCAGTGGAGGGATTGGCACAGAGGGGTGGAGGACACTGAATGGAGACCAGTGGAGGGATTGGAGGAGAGGGGTGGAGGACACTGAATGGAGGCCAGTGGAGGGATTGGTAGAGAGGGGTGGAGGACACTGAATGGAGGCCAGTGGAGGGATTGGTAGAGAGGGGTGGAGGACACTGAATGGAGGCCAGTGGAGGGATTGGCAGAGAGGGGTGGAGGACACTGAATGGAGGTCAGTGGAGGGATTGGCAGAGAGGGGTGGAGGACACTGAATGGAGGTCAGTGGAGGGATTGGCAGAGAGGGGTGGAGGACACTGAATGGAGGCCAGTGGAGGGATTGGCAGAGAGGGGTGGAGGACACTGAATGGAGGCCAGTGGAGGGATTGGTAGAGAGGGGTGGAGGACACTGAATGGAGGCCAGTGGAGGGATTGGCAGAGAGGGGTGGAGGACACTGAATGGAGGTCAGTGGAGGGATTGGCAGAGAGGGGTGGAGGACACTGAATGGAGGCCAGTGGAGGGATTGGCAGAGAGGGGTGGAGGACACTGAATGGAGGCCAGTGGAGGGATTGGTAGAGAGGGGTGGAGGACACTGAATGGAGGCCAGTGGAGGGATTGGCAGAGAGGGGTGGAGGACACTGAATGGAGGCCAGTGGAGCGATTGGCAGAGAGGGGTGGAGGACACTGAGTGGAAGCCAATGGAGGGATTGGTAGAGAGGGGTGGAGGACACTGAATGGAGGGATTGGCAGAGAGGGGTGGAGGACACTGAATGGAGGCCAGTGGAGGGATTGGCAGAGAGGGGTGGAGGACACAGAATGGAGGCCAGTGGAGGGATTGGCAGAGAAGGGTGGAGGACACAGAATGGAGGCCAGTGGAGGGATTGGCAGAGAGGGGTGGAGGACACTGAATGGAGGCCAGTGGAGGGATTGGTAGAGAGGGGTGAAGGACACTGAATGGAGGCCAGTGGAGGGATTGGTAGAGAGGGGTGGAGGACACTGAATGGAGACCAGTGTAGGGATTGGTAGAGAGGGGTGGAGGACACTGAATGGAGGGATTGGCAGAGAGGGGTGGAGGACACTGAATGGAGGCCAGTGGAGGGATTGGCAGAGAAGGGTGGAGGACACAGAATGGAGGCCAGTGGAGGGATTGGCAGAGAGGGGTGGAGGACACTGAATGGAGGCCAGTGGAGGGATTGGCAGAGAGGGGTGGAGGACACTGAATGGAGACCAGTGGAGGGATTGGCAGAGAGGGGTGGAGGACACTGAATGGAGGCCAGTGGAGGGATTGGTAGAGAGGGGTGGAGGACACTGAATGGAGGGATTGGCAGAGAGGGGTGGAGGACACTGAATGGAGGCCAGTGGAGGGATTGGTAGAGAGGGGTGGAGGACACTGAATGGAGACCAGTGAAGGGATTGGTAGAGAGGGGTGGAGGACACTGAATGGAGGGATTGGCAGAGAGGGGTGGAGGACACTGAATGGAGGCCAGTGGAGGGATTGGCACAGAGGGGTGGAGGACACTGAATGGAGACCAGTGGAGGGATTGGAGGAGAGGGGTGGAGGACACTGAATGGAGACCAGTGGAGGGATTGGTAGAGAGGGGTGGAGGACACTGAATGGAGGCCAGTGGAGGGATTGGTAGGGAGGGGTGGAGGACACTGAATGGAGGCCAGTGGAGGGATTGGCAGAGAGGGGTGGAGGACACTGAATGGAGGCCAGTGGAGGGATTGGCACAGAGGGGTGGAGGACACTGAATGGAGACCAGTGGAGGGATTGGCAGAGAGGGGTGGAGGACACTGAATGGAGGCCAGTGGAGGGATTGGTAGAGAGGGGTGGAGGACACTGAATGGAGGCCAGTGGAGGGATTGGCAGAGAGGGGTGGAGGACACTGAATGGAGGCCAGTGGAGGGATTGGTAGAGAGGGGTGGAGGACACTGAATGGAGGCCAGTGGAGGGATTGGCAGAGAGGGGTGGAGGACACTGAATGGAGGGATTGGCAGAGAGGGGTGGAGGACACTGAATGGAGGCCAGTGGAGGGATTGGCAGAGAGGGGTGGAGGACACAGAATAGAGGCCAGTGGAGGGATTGGCAGAGAAGGGTGGAGGACACAGAATGGAAGCCAGTGGAGGGATTGGCAGAGAGGGGTGGAGGACACTGAATGGAGGGATTGGCAGAGAGTGGTGGAGGACACTGAATGGAGGCCAGTGGAGGGATTGGCAGAGAAGGGTGGAGGACACAGAATGGAGGCCAGTGGAGGGATTGGCAGAGAGGGGTGGAGGACACTGAATGGAGGCCAGTGGAGGGATTGGTAGAGAGGGGTGGAGGACACTGAATGGAGGGATTGGCAGAGAGGGGTGGAGGACACTGAATGGAGGCCAGTGGAGGGATTGGCACAGAGGGGTGGAGGACACTGAATGGAGACCAGTGGAGGGATTGGAGGAGAGGGGTGGAGGACACTGAATGGAGACCAGTGGAGGGATTGGTAGAGAGGGGTGGAGGACACTGAATGGAGGCCAGTGGAGGGATTGGTAGGGAGGGGTGGAGGACACTGAATGGAGACCAGTGTAGGGATTGGTAGAGAGGGCTGGAGGACACTGAATGGAGGCCAGTGGAGGGATTGGTAGAGAGGGGTGGAGGACACTGAATGGAGGCCAGTGGAGGGATTGGTAGAGAGATGTGGAGGACACTGAATGGAGGCCAGTGGAGGGATTGGTAGAGAGGGGTGGAGGACACTGAATGGAGGCCAGTGGAGGGATTGGCAGAGAGGGGTGGAGGACACTGAATGGAGGCCAGTGGAGGGATTGGTAGAGAGGGGTGGAGGACACTGAATGGAGGCCAGTGGAGGGATTGGCAGAGAGGGGGGGAAGGACACTGAATGGAGGTCAGTGGAGGGATTGGTAGAGAGGGGTGGAGGACACTGAATGGAGGCCAGTGGAGGGATTGGTAGAGAGGGGTGGAGGACACTGAATGGAGGCCAGTGGAGGGATTGGCAGAGAGGGGTGGAGGACACTGAATGGAGGCCAGTGGAGGGATTGGTAGAGAGGGGTGGAGGACACTGAATGGAGGGATTGGTAGAGAGGGATGGAGGACACTGAATGGAGGCCAGTGGAGGGATTGGTAGAGAGGGGTGGAGGACACTGAATGGAGGCCAGTGGAGGGATTGGCAGAGAGGGGTGGAGGACACTGAATGGAGACCAGTGGAGGGATTGGTAGAGAGGGGTGGAGGACACTGAATGGAGGCCAGTGGAGGGATTGGTAGAGAGATGTGGAGGACACTGAATGGAGGCCAGTGGAGGGATTGGTAGAGATGGGTGGAGGACACTGAATGGAGACCAGTGGAGGGATTGGTAGAGAGGGGTGGAGGACACTGAATGGAGGCCAGTGGAGGGATTGGCAGAGAGGGGTGGAGGACACTGAATGGAGACCAGTGGAGGGATTGGCAGAGAGGGGTGGAGAACACTGAATGGAGACCAGTGGAGGGATTGGTAGAGAGATGTGGAGGACACTGAATGGAGGCCAGTGGAGGGATTGGTAGAGAGGGGTGGAGGACACTGAATGGAGACCAGTGGAGGGATTGGCAGAGAGGGGTGGAGGACACTGAATGGAGGCCAGTGGAGGGATTGGCAGAGAGGGGTGGAGAACACTGAATGGAGACCAGTGTAGGGATTGGTAGAGAGGGGTGGAGGACACTGAATGGAGGCCAGTGGAGGGATTGGTAGAGAGATGTGGAGGACACTGAATGGAGGCCAGTGGAGGGATTGGTAGAGAGGGGTGGAGGACACTGAATGGAGGCCAGTGGAGGGATTGGTAGAGAGATGTGGAGGACACTGAATGGAGGCCAGTGGAGGGATTGGTAGAGAGGGGTGGAGAACACTGAATGGAGACCAGTGTAGGGATTGGTAGAGAGGGGTGGAGGACACTGAATGGAGGCCAGTGGAGGGATTGGTAGAGAGGGGTGGAGGACACTGAGTGGAGGAATTGGTAGAGAGATGTGGAGGACACTGAATGGAGGCCAGTGGAGGGATTGGTAGAGAGGGGTGGAGGACACTGAATGGAGGCCAGTGGAGGGATTGGCAGAGAGGGGTGGAGGACACTGAATGGAGACCAGTGGAGGGATTGGTAGAGAGGGGTGGAGGACACTGAATGGAGACCAGTGTAGGGATTGGTAGAGAGGGGTGGAGGACACTGAATGGAGACCAGTGTAGGGATTGGTAGAGAGGGGTGGAGGACACTGAATGGAGGCCAGTGGAGGGATTGGTAGAGAGATGTGGAGGACACTGAATGGAGGCCAGTGGAGGGATTGGTAGAGAGGGGTGGAGGACACTGAATGGAGGCCAGTGAAGGGATTGGCAGAGAGGGGTGGAGGACACTGAATGGAGGCCAGTGGAGGGATTGGTAGAGAGGAGGACACTGAATGGAGGTCAGTGGAGGGATTGGTAGAGAGGGGTGGAGGACACTGAATGGAGGTCAGTGGAGGGATTGGTAGAGAGGGGTGGAGGACACTGAATGGAGGCCAGTGGAGGGATTGGTAGAGAGATTTGGAGGACACTGAATGGAGGCCAGTGGAGGGATTGGTAGAGAGGGGTGGAGGACACTGAATGGAGGCCAGTGGAGGGATTGGCAGAGAGGGGTGGAGGACACTGAATGGAGGCCAGTGGAGGGATTGGTAGAGAGATGTGGAGGACACTGAATGGAGGCCAGTGGAGGGATTGGTAGAGAGGGGTGGAGGACACTGAATGGAGGCCAGTGGAGGGATTGGCAGAGAGGGGTGGAGGACACTGAATGGAGGCCAGTGGAGGGATTGGTAGAGAGGAGGACACTGAATGGAGGTCAGTGGAGGGATTGGTAGAGAGGGGTGGAGGACACTGAATGGAGGCCAGTGGAGGGATTGGCAGAGAGGGGTGGAGGACACTGATTGGAGGCCAGTGGAGGGATTGGTAGAGAGGGGTGGAGGACACTGAATGGAGACCAGTGTAGGGATTGGTAGAGAGGGGTGGAGGACACTGAATGGAGGCCAGTGGAGGGATTGGTAGAGAGATGTGGAGGACACTGAATGGAGGCCAGTGGAGGGATTGGTAGAGAGGGGTGGAGGACACTGAATGGAGGCCAGTGGAGGGATTGGCAGAGAGGGGTGGAGGACACTGAATGGAGGCCAGTGGAGGGATTGGTAGAGAGGGGTGGAGGACACTGAATGGAGACCAGTGGAGGGATTGATAGAGAGGGGTGGAGGACACTGAATGGAGGCCAGTGGAGGGATTGGTAGAGAGGGGTGGAGGACACTGAATGGAGGCCAGTGGAGGGATTGGCAGAGAGGGGTGGAGGACACTGAATGGAGGCCAGTGGAGGGATTGGTAGAGAGGGGTGGAGGACACTGAATGGAGGCCAGTGGAGGGATTGGTAGAGAGGGGTGGAGGACACTGAATGGAGGCCAGTGGAGGGATTGGCAGAGAGGGGTGGAGGACACTGAATGGAGGCCAGTGGAGGGATTGGTAGAGAGGGGTGGAGGACACTGAATGGAGGCCAGTGGAGGGATTGGTAGAGAGGGGTGGAGGACACTGAATGGAGGCCAGTGGAGGGATTGATAGAGAGGGGTGGAGGACACTGAATGGAGGCCAGTGGAGGGATTGGTAGAGAGGGGTGGAGGACACTGAATGGAGGCCAGTGGAGGGATTGGCAGAGAGGGGTGGAGGACACTGAATGGAGGCCAGTGGAGGGATTGGTAGAGAGGGGTGGAGGACACTGAATGGAGGCCAGTGGAGGGATTGGCAGAGAGGGGGGGAAGGACACTGAATGGAGGTCAGTGGAGGGATTGGTAGAGAGGGGTGGAGGACACTGAATGGAGGTCAGTGGAGGGATTGGTAGAGAGGGGTGGAGGACACTGAATGGAGGGATTGGTAGAGAGGGATGGAGGACACTGAATGGAGGCCAGTGGAGGGATTGGCAGAGAGGGGTGGAGGACACTGAATGGAGACCAGTGGAGGGATTGGTAGAGAGGGGTGGAGGACACTGAATGGAGGCCAGTGGAGGGATTGGTAGAGAGATGTGGAGGACACTGAATGGAGGCCAGTGGAGGGATTGGTAGAGAGGGGTGGAGGACACTGAATGGAGGCCAGTGGAGGGATTGGCAGAGAGGGGTGGAGGACACTGAATGGAGACCAGTGGAGGGATTGGTAGAGAGGGGTGGAGGACACTGAATGGAGACCAGTGTAGGGATTGGTAGAGAGGGGTGGAGGACACTGAATGGAGGCCAGTGGAGGGATTGGTAGAGAGATGTGGAGGACACTGAATGGAGGCCAGTGGAGGGATTGGCAGAGAGGGGTGGAGGACACTGAATGGAGGCCAGTGGAGGGATTGGTAGAGAGGAGGACACTGAATGGAGGTCAGTGGAGGGATTGGTAGAGAGGGGTGGAGGACACTGAATGGAGGTCAGTGGAGGGATTGGTAGAGAGGGGTGGAGGACACTGAATGGAGGCCAGTGGAGGGATTGGCAGAGAGGGGTGGAGGACACTGAATGGAGGCCAGTGGAGGGATTGGTAGAGAGGAGGACACTGAATGGAGGTCAGTGGAGGGATTGGTAGAGAGGGGTGGAGGACACTGAATGGAGGCCAGTGGAGGGATTGGCAGAGAGGGGTGGAGGACACTGAATGGAGACCAGTGGAGGGATTGGTAGAGAGGGGTGGAGGACACTGAATGGAGGCCAGTGGAGGGATTGGTAGAGAGGGGTGGAGGACACTGAATGGAGACCAGTGTAGGGATTGGTAGAGAGGGGTGGAGGACACTGAATGGAGGCCAGTGGAGGGATTGGTAGAGAGATGTGGAGGACACTGAATGGAGGCCAGTGGAGGGATTGGTAGAGAGGGGTGGAGGACACTGAATGGAGACCAGTGTAGGGATTGGTAGAGAGGGGTGGAGGACACTGAATGGAGGCCAGTGGAGGGATTGGTAGAGAGATGTGGAGGACACTGAATGGAGGCCAGTGGAGGGATTGGTAGAGAGGGGTGGAGGACACTGAATGGAGACCAGTGGAGGGATTGGTAGAGAGGGGTGGAGGACACTGAATGGAGACCAGTGGAGGGATTGGTAGAGAGGGGTGGAGGACACTGAATGGAGGCCAGTGGAGGGATTGGCAGAGAGGGGGGAAGGACACTGAATGGAGACCAGTGGAGGGATTGGCAAAGAGGGGGGGAAGGACACTGAATGGAGACCAGTGGAGGGATTGGTAGAGAGGGGTGGAGGACACTGAATGGAGGCCAGTGGAGGGATTGGTAGAGAGGGGTGGAGGACACAGAATGGAGGCCAGTGGAGGGATTGGTAGAGAGGGGTGGAGGACACTGAATGGAGGCCAGTGGAGGGATTGGTAGAGAGGGGTGGAGGACACTGAATGGAGACCAGTGGAGGGATTGGTAGAGAGGGGTGGAGGACACTGAATGGAGGCCAGTGGAGGGATTGGCAGAGAGGGGTGGAGAACACTGAATGGAGACCAGTGTAGGGATTGGTAGAGAGGGGTGGAGGACACTGAATGGAGGCCAGTGGAGGGATTGGTAGAGAGGGGTGGAGGACACTGAATGGAGGCCAGTGGAGGGATTGGTAGAGAGATGTGGAGGACACTGAATGGAGGCCAGTGGAGGGATTGGTAGAGAGGGGTGGAGGACACTGAATGGAGGCCAGTGGAGGGATTGGCAGAGAGGGGTGGAGGACACTGAATGGAGGCCAGTGGAGGGATTGGCAGAGAAGGGTGGAGGACACAGAATGGAGGCCAGTGGAGGGATTGGCAGAGAGGGGTGGAGGACACTGAATGGAGGCCAGTGGAGGGATTGGTAGAGAGGGGTGGAGGACACTGAATGGAGGGATTGGCAGAGAGGGGTGGAGGACACTGAATGGAGGCCAGTGGAGGGATTGGCACAGAGGGGTGGAGGACACTGAATGGAGACCAGTGGAGGGATTGGAGGAGAGGGGTGGAGGACACTGAATGGAGACCAGTGTAGGGATTGGTAGAGAGGGCTGGAGGACACTGAATGGAGGCCAGTGGAGGGATTGGTAGAGAGGGGTGGAGGACACTGAATGGAGGCCAGTGGAGGGATTGGTAGAGAGATGTGGAGGACACTGAATGGAGGCCAGTGGAGGGATTGGTAGAGAGGGGTGGAGGACACTGAATGGAGGCCAGTGGAGGGATTGGCAGAGAGGGGTGGAGGACACTGAATGGAGGCCAGTGGAGGGATTGGTAGAGAGGGGTGGAGGACACTGAATGGAGGCCAGTGGAGGGATTGGCAGAGAGGGGTGGAGGACACTGAATGGAGGCCAGTGGAGGGATTGGCAGAGAGGGGGGGAAGGACACTGAATGGAGGTCAGTGGAGGGATTGGTAGAGAGGGGTGGAGGACACTGAATGGAGGCCAGTGGAGGGATTGGTAGAGAGGGGTGGAGGACACTGAATGGAGGCCAGTGGAGGGATTGGCAGAGAGGGGTGGAGGACACTGAATGGAGGCCAGTGGAGGGATTGGTATAGAGGGGTGGAGGACACTGAATGGAGGGATTGGTAGAGAGGGATGGAGGACACTGAATGGAGGCCAGTGGAAGGATTGGTAGAGGGGGGTGGAGGACACTGAATGGAGACCAGTGGAGGGATTGGTAGAGAGATGTGGAGGACACTGAATGGAGGCCAGTGGAGGGATTGGTAGAGAGGGGTGGAGGACACTGAATGGAGACCAGTGGAGGGATTGGCAGAGAGGGGTGGAGGACACTGAATGGAGGCCAGTGGAGGGATTGGCAGAGAGGGGTGGAGAACACTGAATGGAGACCAGTGTAGGGATTGGTAGAGAGGGGTGGAGGACACTGAATGGAGGCCAGTGGAGGGATTGGTAGAGAGATGTGGAGGACACTGAATGGAGGCCAGTGGAGGGATTGGTAGAGAGGGGTGGAGGACACTGAATGGAGGCCAGTGGAGGGATTGGTAGAGAGATGTGGAGGACACTGAATGGAGGCCAGTGGAGGGATTGGTAGAGAGGGGTGGAGAACACTGAATGGAGACCAGTGTAGGGATTGGTAGAGAGGGGTGGAGGACACTGAATGGAGGCCAGTGGAGGGATTGGTAGAGAGGGGTGGAGGACACTGAGTGGAGGAATTGGTAGAGAGATGTGGAGGACACTGAATGGAGGCCAGTGGAGGGATTGGTAGAGAGGGGTGGAGGACACTGAATGGAGGCCAGTGGAGGGATTGGCAGAGAGGGGTGGAGGACACTGAATGGAGACCAGTGGAGGGATTGGTAGAGAGGGGTGGAGGACACTGAATGGAGACCAGTGTAGGGATTGGTAGAGAGGGGTGGAGGACACTGAATGGAGACCAGTGTAGGGATTGGTAGAGAGGGGTGGAGGACACTGAATGGAGGCCAGTGGAGGGATTGGTAGAGAGATGTGGAGGACACTGAATGGAGGCCAGTGGAGGGATTGGTAGAGAGGGGTGGAGGACACTGAATGGAGGCCAGTGAAGGGATTGGCAGAGAGGGGTGGAGGACACTGAATGGAGGCCAGTGGAGGGATTGGTAGAGAGGAGGACACTGAATGGAGGTCAGTGGAGGGATTGGTAGAGAGGGGTGGAGGACACTGAATGGAGGTCAGTGGAGGGATTGGTAGAGAGGGGTGGAGGACACTGAATGGAGGCCAGTGGAGGGATTGGTAGAGAGATTTGGAGGACACTGAATGGAGGCCAGTGGAGGGATTGGTAGAGAGGGGTGGAGGACACTGAATGGAGGCCAGTGGAGGGATTGGCAGAGAGGGGTGGAGGACACTGAATGGAGGCCAGTGGAGGGATTGGTAGAGAGATGTGGAGGACACTGAATGGAGGCCAGTGGAGGGATTGGTAGAGAGGGGTGGAGGACACTGAATGGAGGCCAGTGGAGGGATTGGCAGAGAGGGGTGGAGGACACTGAATGGAGGCCAGTGGAGGGATTGGTAGAGAGGAGGACACTGAATGGAGGTCAGTGGAGGGATTGGTAGAGAGGGGTGGAGGACACTGAATGGAGGCCAGTGGAGGGATTGGCAGAGAGGGGTGGAGGACACTGATTGGAGGCCAGTGGAGGGATTGGTAGAGAGGGGTGGAGGACACTGAATGGAGACCAGTGTAGGGATTGGTAGAGAGGGGTGGAGGACACTGAATGGAGGCCAGTGGAGGGATTGGTAGAGAGATGTGGAGGACACTGAATGGAGGCCAGTGGAGGGATTGGTAGAGAGGGGTGGAGGACACTGAATGGAGGCCAGTGGAGGGATTGGCAGAGAGGGGTGGAGGACACTGAATGGAGGCCAGTGGAGGGATTGGTAGAGAGGGGTGGAGGACACTGAATGGAGACCAGTGGAGGGATTGATAGAGAGGGGTGGAGGACACTGAATGGAGGCCAGTGGAGGGATTGGTAGAGAGGGGTGGAGGACACTGAATGGAGGCCAGTGGAGGGATTGGCAGAGAGGGGTGGAGGACACTGAATGGAGGCCAGTGGAGGGATTGGTAGAGAGGGGTGGAGGACACTGAATGGAGGCCAGTGGAGGGATTGGTAGAGAGGGGTGGAGGACACTGAATGGAGGCCAGTGGAGGGATTGGCAGAGAGGGGTGGAGGACACTGAATGGAGGCCAGTGGAGGGATTGGTAGAGAGGGGTGGAGGACACTGAATGGAGGCCAGTGGAGGGATTGGTAGAGAGGGGTGGAGGACACTGAATGGAGGCCAGTGGAGGGATTGATAGAGAGGGGTGGAGGACACTGAATGGAGGCCAGTGGAGGGATTGGTAGAGAGGGGTGGAGGACACTGAATGGAGGCCAGTGGAGGGATTGGCAGAGAGGGGTGGAGGACACTGAATGGAGGCCAGTGGAGGGATTGGTAGAGAGGGGTGGAGGACACTGAATGGAGGCCAGTGGAGGGATTGGCAGAGAGGGGGGGAAGGACACTGAATGGAGGTCAGTGGAGGGATTGGTAGAGAGGGGTGGAGGACACTGAATGGAGGTCAGTGGAGGGATTGGTAGAGAGGGGTGGAGGACACTGAATGGAGGGATTGGTAGAGAGGGATGGAGGACACTGAATGGAGGCCAGTGGAGGGATTGGCAGAGAGGGGTGGAGGACACTGAATGGAGACCAGTGGAGGGATTGGTAGAGAGGGGTGGAGGACACTGAATGGAGGCCAGTGGAGGGATTGGTAGAGAGATGTGGAGGACACTGAATGGAGGCCAGTGGAGGGATTGGTAGAGAGGGGTGGAGGACACTGAATGGAGGCCAGTGGAGGGATTGGCAGAGAGGGGTGGAGGACACTGAATGGAGACCAGTGGAGGGATTGGTAGAGAGGGGTGGAGGACACTGAATGGAGACCAGTGTAGGGATTGGTAGAGAGGGGTGGAGGACACTGAATGGAGGCCAGTGGAGGGATTGGTAGAGAGATGTGGAGGACACTGAATGGAGGCCAGTGGAGGGATTGGCAGAGAGGGGTGGAGGACACTGAATGGAGGCCAGTGGAGGGATTGGTAGAGAGGAGGACACTGAATGGAGGTCAGTGGAGGGATTGGTAGAGAGGGGTGGAGGACACTGAATGGAGGTCAGTGGAGGGATTGGTAGAGAGGGGTGGAGGACACTGAATGGAGGCCAGTGGAGGGATTGGCAGAGAGGGGTGGAGGACACTGAATGGAGGCCAGTGGAGGGATTGGTAGAGAGGAGGACACTGAATGGAGGTCAGTGGAGGGATTGGTAGAGAGGGGTGGAGGACACTGAATGGAGGCCAGTGGAGGGATTGGCAGAGAGGGGTGGAGGACACTGAATGGAGACCAGTGGAGGGATTGGTAGAGAGGGGTGGAGGACACTGAATGGAGGCCAGTGGAGGGATTGGTAGAGAGGGGTGGAGGACACTGAATGGAGACCAGTGTAGGGATTGGTAGAGAGGGGTGGAGGACACTGAATGGAGGCCAGTGGAGGGATTGGTAGAGAGATGTGGAGGACACTGAATGGAGGCCAGTGGAGGGATTGGTAGAGAGGGGTGGAGGACACTGAATGGAGACCAGTGTAGGGATTGGTAGAGAGGGGTGGAGGACACTGAATGGAGGCCAGTGGAGGGATTGGTAGAGAGATGTGGAGGACACTGAATGGAGGCCAGTGGAGGGATTGGTAGAGAGGGGTGGAGGACACTGAATGGAGACCAGTGGAGGGATTGGTAGAGAGGGGTGGAGGACACTGAATGGAGACCAGTGGAGGGATTGGTAGAGAGGGGTGGAGGACACTGAATGGAGGCCAGTGGAGGGATTGGCAGAGAGGGGGGAAGGACACTGAATGGAGACCAGTGGAGGGATTGGCAAAGAGGGGGGGAAGGACACTGAATGGAGACCAGTGGAGGGATTGGTAGAGAGGGGTGGAGGACACTGAATGGAGGCCAGTGGAGGGATTGGTAGAGAGGGGTGGAGGACACAGAATGGAGGCCAGTGGAGGGATTGGTAGAGAGGGGTGGAGGACACTGAATGGAGGCCAGTGGAGGGATTGGTAGAGAGGGGTGGAGGACACTGAATGGAGACCAGTGGAGGGATTGGTAGAGAGGGGTGGAGGACACTGAATGGAGGCCAGTGGAGGGATTGGCAGAGAGGGGTGGAGAACACTGAATGGAGACCAGTGTAGGGATTGGTAGAGAGGGGTGGAGGACACTGAATGGAGGCCAGTGGAGGGATTGGCAGAGAGGGGTGGAGAACACTGAATGGAGACCAGTGTAGGGATTGGTAGAGAGGGGTGGAGGACACTGAATGGAGGCCAGTGGAGGGATTGGTAGAGAGATGTGGAGGACACTGAATGGAGGCCAGTGGAGGGATTGGTAGAGAGGGGTGGAGGACACTGAATGGAGACCAGTGGAGGGATTGGCAGAGAGGGGTGGAGAACACTGAATGGAGACCAGTGTAGGGATTGGTAGAGAGGGGTGGAGGACACTGAATGGAGGCCAGTGGAGGGATTGGTAGAGAGGGGTGGAGGACACTGAATGGAGGCCAGTGGAGGGATTGGTAGAGAGATGTGGAGGACACTGAATGGAGGCCAGTGGAGGGATTGGTAGAGAGGGGTGGAGGACACTGAATGGAGGCCAGTGGAGGGATTGGCAGAGAGGGGTGGAGGACACTGAATGGAGACCAGTGGAGGGATTGGTAGAGAGGGGTGGAGGACACTGAATGGAGACCAGTGTAGGGATTGGTAGAGAGGGGTGGAGGACACTGAATGGAGACCAGTGTAGGGATTGGTAGAGAGGGGTGGAGGACACTGAATGGAGGCCAGTGGAGGGATTGGTAGAGAGATGTGGAGGACACTGAATGGAGGCCAGTGGAGGGATTGGTAGAGAGGGGTGGAGGACACTGAATGGAGGCCAGTGAAGGGATTGGCAGAGAGGGGTGGAGGACACTGAATGGAGGCCAGTGGAGGGATTGGTAGAGAGGAGGACACTGAATGGAGGTCAGTGGAGGGATTGGTAGAGAGGGGTGGAGGACACTGAATGGAGGTCAGTGGAGGGATTGGTAGAGAGGGGTGGAGGACACTGAATGGAGGCCAGTGGAGGGATTGGTAGAGAGATGTGGAGGACACTGAATGGAGGCCAGTGGAGGGATTGGTAGAGAGGGGTGGAGGACACTGAATGGAGGCCAGTGGAGGGATTGGCAGAGAGGGGTGGAGGACACTGAATGGAGGCCAGTGGAGGGATTGGTAGAGAGATGTGGAGGACACTGAATGGAGGCCAGTGGAGGGATTGGTAGAGAGGGGTGGAGGACACTGAATGGAGGCCAGTGGAGGGATTGGCAGAGAGGGGTGGAGGACACTGAATGGAGGCCAGTGGAGGGATTGGTAGAGAGGAGGACACTGAATGGAGGTCAGTGGAGGGATTGGTAGAGAGGGGTGGAGGACACTGAATGGAGGTCAGTGGAGGGATTGGTAGAGAGGGGTGGAGGACACTGAATGGAGGCCAGTGGAGGGATTGGCAGAGAGGGGTGGAGGACACTGAATGGAGGCCAGTGGAGGGATTGGTAGAGAGGAGGACACTGAATGGAGGTCAGTGGAGGGATTGGTAGAGAGGGGTGGAGGACACTGAATGGAGGCCAGTGGAGGGATTGGCAGAGAGGGGTGGAGGACACTGATTGGAGGCCAGTGGAGGGATTGGTAGAGAGGGGTGGAGGACACTGAATGGAGACCAGTGTAGGGATTGGTAGAGAGGGGTGGAGGACACTGAATGGAGGCCAGTGGAGGGATTGGTAGAGAGATGTGGAGGACACTGAATGGAGGCCAGTGGAGGGATTGGTAGAGAGGGGTGGAGGACACTGAATGGAGGCCATTGGAGGGATTGGTAGAGAGGGGTGGAGGACACTGAATGGAGACCAGTGGAGGGATTGATAGAGAGGGGTGGAGGACACTGAATGGAGACCAGTGGAGGGATTGGTAGAGAGGGGTGGAGGACACTGAATGGAGGCCAGTGGAGGGATTGATAGAGAGGGGTGGAGGACACTGAATGGAGACCAGTGGAGGGATTGATAGAGAGGGGTGGAGGACACTGAATGGAGGCCAGTGGAGGGATTGGTAGAGAGGGGTGGAGGACACAGAATGAAGAGCAGTGGAGGGATTGGCTGCTTTGCCATGTACTGGTATGAAGAAGTTTCCTGCTCTCTTTGTATTGCTCCTGTGCAATCCCTAGTGTTCCTGCCAGTCCTCTGCTTTCCTATTAAATACTGGCCACACTAAGCATGAGAGCACACCATGGTCAGTTCTCTAGCTGTGCTGGAAACTCAGCCTGCTCAAACACAGCGAGTTGAGCTAATGCCAAAACAACTCAATTTTGGTCTCATCTGACCACAGAACTTTCTCCCAAGATGGGCCTCTACATGTGTCTTCCTGAGGAGGACTCGCCGTGTTTGGAGGAAGAAAAATGCTGACTATGACCCTAAGAACACCATCCCTACAGTCACATCATCCCTACAGTCACATCATCCCTACAGTCACACATCATCCCTACAGTCACACATCATCCCTACAGTCACACATCATCCCTACAGTCACACCATCCCTACAGTCACACACCATCCCTACAGTCACATCATCCCTACAGTCACACACCATCCCTACAGTCACACCCCATCCCTACAGTCACACCCCATCCCTACAGTCACACACCATCCCTACAGTCACACACCATCCCTACAGTCACATCATCCCTACAGTCACATCATCCCTACAGTCACACATCATCCCTACAGTCACACATCATCCCTACAGTCACACACCATCCCTACAGTCACATCATCCCTACAGTCACACATCATCCCTACAGTCACATCCCATCCCTACAGTCACACACCATCCCTACAGTCACACCCTATCCCTACAGTCACACACCATCCCTACAGTCACACATCATCCCTACAGTCACACATCATCCCTACAGTCACACACCATCCCTACAGTCACATCATCCCTACAGTCACACCATCCCTACAGTCACACATCATCCCTACAGTCACATCATCCCTACAGTCACACCCTATCCCTACAGTCACACATCATCCCTACAGTCACACACCATCCCTACAGTCACACATCATCCCTACAGTCACACATCATCCCTACAGTCACATCACCCCTACAGTCACACATCATCCCTACAGTCACATCATCCCTACAGTCACACCCCATCCCTACAGTCACACATCATCCCTACAGTCACACATCATCCCTACAGTCACACACCATCCCTACAGTCACATCATCCCTACAGTCACACATCATCCCTACAGTCACACATCCCTACAGTCACACACCATCCCTACAGTCACATCATCCCTACAGTCACACACCATCCCTACAGTCACATCATCCCTACAGTCACACATCACCCCTACAGTCACACATCATCCCTACAGTCACATCATCCCTACAGTCACACACCATCCCTACAGTCACATCATCCCTACAGTCACACACCATCCCTACAGTCACATCATCCCTACAGTCACACACCATCCCTACAGTCACATCATCCCTACAGTCACACACCATCCCTACAGTCACACATCATCCCTACAGTCACACATCATCCCTACAGTCACATCATCCCTACAGTCACACATCATCCCTACAGTCACATCATCCCTACAGTCACATCATCCCTACAGTCACACACCATCCCTACAGTCACACATCATCCCTACAGTCACACACCATCCCTACAGTCACATCATCCCTACAGTCACACATCATCCCTACAGTCACACACCATCCCTACAGTCACACATCATCCCTACAGTCACACACCATCCCTACAGTCACACATTATCCCTACAGTCACATCATCCCTACAGTCACATCATCATCCCTACAGTCACACATCATCCCTACAGTCACACATCATCCCTACAGTCACACATTATCCCTACAGTCACATCATCCCTACAGTCACACACCATCCCTACAGTCACATCATCCCTACAGTCACACATCATCCCTACAGTCACACACCATCCCTACAGTCACACATCATCCCTACAGTCACACATCATCCCTACAGTCACACATCATCCCTACAGTCACATCATCCCTACAGTCACACATCATCCCTACAGTCACACATCATCCCTACAGTCACATCATCCCTACAGTCACACACCATCCCTACAGTCACACATCATCCCTACAGTCACATCATCCCTACAGTCACATCATCCCTACAGTCACATCATCCCTACAGTCACACATCATCCCTACAGTCACACATCATCCCTACAGTCACATCATCCCTACAGTCACACATCATCCCTACAGTCACATCATCCCTACAGTCACACACCATCCCTACAGTCACACATCATCCCTACAGTCACACATCATCCCTACAGTCACACATCATCCCTACAGTCACATCATCCCTACAGTCACACATCATCCCTACAGTCACACCATCCCTACAGTCACACATCATCCCTACAGTCACACATCATCCCTACAGTCACACACCATCCCTACAGTCACACCCCATCCCTACAGTCACACCCCATCCCTACAGTCACACACCATCCCTACAGTCACACACCATTCCTACAGTCACATCATCCCTACAGTCACATCATCCCTACAGTCACACATCATCCCTACAGTCACACATCATCCCTACAGTCACACACCATCCCTACAGTCACATCATCCCTACAGTCACACCATCCCTACAGTCACACACCATCCCTACAGTCACACCCTATCCCTACAGTCACACACCATCCCTACAGTCACACATCATCCCTACAGTCACACATCATCCCTACAGTCACACACCATCCCTACAGTCACATCATCCCTACAGTCACACCATCCCTACAGTCACACATCATCCCTACAGTCACATCATCCCTACAGTCACACCCTATCCCTACAGTCACACATCATCCCTACAGTCACACACCATCCCTACAGTCACACATCATCCCTACAGTCACACATCATCCCTACAGTCACATCACCCCTACAGTCACACATCATCCCTACAGTCACATCATCCCTACAGTCACACCCCATCCCTACAGTCACACATCATCCCTACAGTCACACATCATCCCTACAGTCACACACCATCCCTACAGTCACATCATCCCTACAGTCACACACCATCCCTACAGTCACATCATCCCTACAGTCACACATCATCCCTACAGTCACACATCATCCCTACAGTCACACCATCCCTACAGTCACACACCATCCCTACAGTCACATCATCCCTACAGTCACACACCATCCCTACAGTCACACCCCATCCCTACAGTCACACCCCATCCCTACAGTCACACACCATCCCTACAGTCACACACCATCCCTACAGTCACATCATCCCTACAGTCACATCATCCCTACAGTCACACATCATCCCTACAGTCACACATCATCCCTACAGTCACACACCATCCCTACAGTCACATCATCCCTACAGTCACACATCATCCCTACAGTCACATCCCATCCCTACAGTCACACACCATCCCTACAGTCACACCCTATCCCTACAGTCACACACCATCCCTACAGTCACACATCATCCCTACAGTCACACATCATCCCTACAGTCACACACCATCCCTACAGTCACATCATCCCTACAGTCACACCATCCCTACAGTCACACATCATCCCTACAGTCACATCATCCCTACAGTCACACCCTATCCCTACAGTCACACATCATCCCTACAGTCACACACCATCCCTACAGTCACACATCATCCCTACAGTCACACATCATCCCTACAGTCACATCACCCCTACAGTCACACATCATCCCTACAGTCACATCATCCCTACAGTCACACCCCATCCCTACAGTCACACATCATCCCTACAGTCACACATCATCCCTACAGTCACACACCATCCCTACAGTCACATCATCCCTACAGTCACACATCATCCCTACAGTCACACATCCCTACAGTCACACACCATCCCTACAGTCACATCATCCCTACAGTCACACACCATCCCTACAGTCACATCATCCCTACAGTCACACATCACCCCTACAGTCACACATCATCCCTACAGTCACATCATCCCTACAGTCACACACCATCCCTACAGTCACATCATCCCTACAGTCACACACCATCCCTACAGTCACATCATCCCTACAGTCACACACCATCCCTACAGTCACATCATCCCTACAGTCACACACCATCCCTACAGTCACACATCATCCCTACAGTCACACATCATCCCTACAGTCACATCATCCCTACAGTCACACATCATCCCTACAGTCACATCATCCCTACAGTCACATCATCCCTACAGTCACACACCATCCCTACAGTCACACATCATCCCTACAGTCACACACCATCCCTACAGTCACATCATCCCTACAGTCACACATCATCCCTACAGTCACACACCATCCCTACAGTCACACATCATCCCTACAGTCACACACCATCCCTACAGTCACACATTATCCCTACAGTCACATCATCCCTACAGTCACATCATCATCCCTACAGTCACACATCATCCCTACAGTCACACATCATCCCTACAGTCACACATTATCCCTACAGTCACATCATCCCTACAGTCACACACCATCCCTACAGTCACATCATCCCTACAGTCACACATCATCCCTACAGTCACACACCATCCCTACAGTCACACATCATCCCTACAGTCACACATCATCCCTACAGTCACACATCATCCCTACAGTCACATCATCCCTACAGTCACACATCATCCCTACAGTCACACATCATCCCTACAGTCACATCATCCCTACAGTCACACACCATCCCTACAGTCACACATCATCCCTACAGTCACATCATCCCTACAGTCACATCATCCCTACAGTCACATCATCCCTACAGTCACACATCATCCCTACAGTCACACATCATCCCTACAGTCACATCATCCCTACAGTCACACATCATCCCTACAGTCACATCATCCCTACAGTCACACACCATCCCTACAGTCACACATCATCCCTACAGTCACACATCATCCCTACAGTCACACATCATCCCTACAGTCACATCATCCCTACAGTCACACATCATCCCTACAGTCACACCATCCCTACAGTCACACATCATCCCTACAGTCACACATCATCCCTACAGTCACACACCATCCCTACAGTCACACCCCATCCCTACAGTCACACCCCATCCCTACAGTCACACACCATCCCTACAGTCACACACCATTCCTACAGTCACATCATCCCTACAGTCACATCATCCCTACAGTCACACATCATCCCTACAGTCACACATCATCCCTACAGTCACACACCATCCCTACAGTCACATCATCCCTACAGTCACACCATCCCTACAGTCACACACCATCCCTACAGTCACACCCTATCCCTACAGTCACACACCATCCCTACAGTCACACATCATCCCTACAGTCACACATCATCCCTACAGTCACACACCATCCCTACAGTCACATCATCCCTACAGTCACACCATCCCTACAGTCACACATCATCCCTACAGTCACATCATCCCTACAGTCACACCCTATCCCTACAGTCACACATCATCCCTACAGTCACACACCATCCCTACAGTCACACATCATCCCTACAGTCACACATCATCCCTACAGTCACATCACCCCTACAGTCACACATCATCCCTACAGTCACATCATCCCTACAGTCACACCCCATCCCTACAGTCACACATCATCCCTACAGTCACACATCATCCCTACAGTCACACACCATCCCTACAGTCACATCATCCCTACAGTCACACATCATCCCTACAGTCACACATCCCTACAGTCACACACCATCCCTACAGTCACATCATCCCTACAGTCACACACCATCCCTACAGTCACATCATCCCTACAGTCACACATCACCCCTACAGTCACACATCATCCCTACAGTCACATCATCCCTACAGTCACACACCATCCCTACAGTCACATCATCCCTACAGTCACACACCATCCCTACAGTCACATCATCCCTACAGTCACACACCATCCCTACAGTCACATCATCCCTACAGTCACACACCATCCCTACAGTCACACATCATCCCTACAGTCACACATCATCCCTACAGTCACACATCATCCCTACAGTCACATCATCCCTACAGTCACACATCATCCCTACAGTCACATCATCCCTACAGTCACATCATCCCTACAGTCACACACCATCCCTACAGTCACACATCATCCCTACAGTCACACACCATCCCTACAGTCACACATCATCCCTACAGTCACACATCATCCCTACAGTCACACACCATCCCTACAGTCACACATTATCCCTACAGTCACATCATCCCTACAGTCACACATCATCCCTACAGTCACACACCATCCCTACAGTCACACATCATCCCTACAGTCACACACCATCCCTACAGTCACACATTATCCCTACAGTCACATCATCCCTACAGTCACATCATCATCCCTACAGTCACACATCATCCCTACAGTCACACATCATCCCTACAGTCACACATTATCCCTACAGTCACATCATCCCTACAGTCACACACCATCCCTACAGTCACATCATCCCTACAGTCACACATCATCCCTACAGTCACACACCATCCCTACAGTCACACATCATCCCTACAGTCACACATCATCCCTACAGTCACACATCATCCCTACAGTCACATCATCCCTACAGTCACACATCATCCCTACAGTCACACATCATCCCTACAGTCACATCATCCCTACAGTCACACACCATCCCTACAGTCACACATCATCCCTACAGTCACATCATCCCTACAGTCACATCATCCCTACAGTCACATCATCCCTACAGTCACACATCATCCCTACAGTCACACATCATCCCTACAGTCACATCATCCCTACAGTCACACATCATCCCTACAGTCACATCATCCCTACAGTCACACACCATCCCTACAGTCACACATCATCCCTACAGTCACACATCATCCCTACAGTCACACATCATCCCTACAGTCACATCATCCCTACAGTCACACATCATCCCTACAGTCACACCATCCCTACAGTCACACATCATCCCTACAGTCACACATCATCCCTACAGTCACACACCATCCCTACAGTCACATCATCCCTACAGTCACACATCATCCCTACAGTCACACATCATCCCTACAGTCACATCATCCCTACAGTCACACATCATCCCTACAGTCACATCATCCCTACAGTCACACATCATCCCTACAGTCACACATCATCCCTACAGTCACACACCATCCCTACAGTCACATCATCCCTACAGTCACACATCATCCCTACAGTCACACACCATCCCTACAGTCACACATCATCCCTACAGTCACACACCATCCCTACAGTCACACATTATCCCTACAGTCACACACCATCCCTACAGTCACACATCATCCCTACAGTCACACATCATCCCTACAGTCACACATCATCCCTACAGTCACACACCATCCCTACAGTCACACATCATCCCTACAGTCACACATCATCCCTACAGTCACATCATCCCTACAGTCACACATCATCCCTACAGTCACATCATCCCTACAGTCACACATCATCCCTACAGTCACATCATCCCTACAGTCACACATCATCCCTACAGTCACATCATCCCTACAGTCACATCATCCCTACAGTCACACACCATCCCTACAATCACACATCATCCCTACAGTCACACACCATCCCTACAGTCACATCATCCCTACAGTCACACATCATCCCTACAGTCACACACCATCCCTACAGTCACACATCATCCCTACAGTCACACACCATCCCTACAGTCACACATTATCCCTACAGTCACACACCATCCCTACAGTCACACATCATCCCTACAGTCACACATCATCCCTACAGTCACACATCATCCCTACAGTCACACCCCATCCCTACAGTCACACATCATCCCTACAGTCACACATCATCCCTACAGTCACATCATCCCTACAGTCACACATCATCCCTACAGTCACATCATCCCTACAGTCACACATCATCCCTACAGTCACACCCCATCCCTACAGTCACACATCATCCCTACAGTCACATCATCATCCCTACAGTCACACACCATCCCTACAGTCACACATCATCCCTACAGTCACATCATCCCTACAGTCACATCATCCCTACAGTCACACATCATCCCTACAGTCACACCCCATCCCTACAGTCACACATCATCCCTACAGTCACATCATCATCCCTACAGTCACACATCATCCCTACAGTCACATCATCCCTACAGTCACACACCATCCCTACAGTCACACCCCATCCCTACAGTCACACCCCATCCCTACAGTCACACACCATCCCTACAGTCACACACCATCCCTACAGTCACATCATCCCTACAGTCACATCATCCCTACAGTCACATCATCATCCCTACAGTCACACCCCATCCCTACAGTCACACACCATCCCTACAGTCACACACCATCCCTACAGTCACATCATCCCTACAGTCACACACCATCCCTACAGTCACACCCCATCCCTACAGTCACACCCCATCCCTACAGTCACACACCATCCCTACAGTCACACACCATCCCTACAGTCACATCATCCCTACAGTCACATCATCCCTACAGTCACACATCATCCCTACAGTCACACATCATCCCTACAGTCACACATCATCCCTACAGTCACACACCATCCCTACAGTCACATCATCCCTACAGTCACACCATCCCTACAGTCACACACCATCCCTACAGTCACACCCTATCCCTACAGTCACACACCATCCCTACAGTCACACATCATCCCTACAGTCACACATCATCCCTACAGTCACACACCATCCCTACAGTCACATCATCCCTACAGTCACACCATCCCTACAGTCACACATCATCCCTACAGTCACATCATCCCTACAGTCACACCCTATCCCTACAGTCACACATCATCCCTACAGTCACACACCATCCCTACAGTCACACATCATCCCTACAGTCACACATCATCCCTACAGTCACATCACCCCTACAGTCACACATCATCCCTACAGTCACACACCATCCCTACAGTCACATCATCCCTACAGTCACATCATCCCTACAGTCACATCATCCCTACAGTCACACATCATCCCTACAGTCACATCATCCCTACAGTCACACATCATCCCTAAAGTCACACACCATCCCTACAGTCACATCATCCCTACAGTCACACCATCCCTACAGTCACACATCATCCCTACAGTCACATCATCCCTACAGTCACACCCCATCCCTACAGTCACACATCATCCCTACAGTCACACATCATCCTACAGTCACACACCATCCCTACAGTCACATCATCCCTACAGTCACACATCATCCCTACAGTCACACATCCCTACAGTCACACACCATCCCTACAGTCACATCATCCCTACAGTCACACACCATCCCTACAGTCACATCATCCCTACAGTCACACATCACCCCTACAGTCACACATCATCCCTACAGTCACATCATCCCTACAGTCACACACCATCCCTACAGTCACATCATCCCTACAGTCACACACCATCCCTACAGTCACATCATCCCTACAGTCACACACCATCCCTACAGTCACATCATCCCTACAGTCACACACCATCCCTACAGTCACATCATCCCTACAGTCACACACCATCCCTACAGTCACACATCATCCCTACAGTCACACATCATCCCTACAGTCACACATCATCCCTACAGTCACACATCATCCCTACAGTCACATCATCCCTACAGTCACACATCATCCCTACAGTCACATCATCCCTACAGTCACATCATCCCTACAGTCACATCATCCCTACAGTCACACACCATCCCTACAGTCACACATCATCCCTACAGTCACACACCATCCCTACAGTCACATCATCCCTACAGTCACACATCATCCCTACAGTCACACACCATCCCTACAGTCACACATCATCCCTACAGTCACACACCATCCCTACAGTCACACATTATCCCTACAGTCACACACCATCCCTACAGTCACACATCATCCCTACAGTCACACATTATCCCTACAGTCACACATCATCCCTACAGTCACACATCATCCCTACAGTCACATCATCCCTACAGTCACACATCATCCCTACAGTCACACATCATCCCTACAGTCACATCATCCCTACAGTCACACACCATCCCTACAGTCACACATCATCCCTACAGTCACATCATCCCTACAGTCACATCATCCCTACAGTCACATCATCCCTACAGTCACACATCATCCCTACAGTCACACATCATCCCTACAGTCACATCATCCCTACAGTCACACATCATCCCTACAGTCACATCATCCCTACAGTCACACACCATCCCTACAGTCACACATCATCCCTACAGTCACACATCATCCCTACAGTCACACATCATCCCTACAGTCACATCATCCCTACAGTCACACATCATCCCTACAGTCACACCATCCCTACAGTCACACATCATCCCTACAGTCACACATCATCCCTACAGTCACACACCATCCCTACAGTCACATCATCCCTACAGTCACACATCATCCCTACAGTCACACATCATCCCTACAGTCACATCATCCCTACAGTCACACATCATCCCTACAGTCACATCATCCCTACAGTCACACATCATCCCTACAGTCACACATCATCCCTACAGTCACATCATCCCTACAGTCACACATCATCCCTACAGTCACACACCATCCCTACAGTCACACATCATCCCTACAGTCACACACCATCCCTACAGTCACACATTATCCCTACAGTCACACACCATCCCTACAGTCACACATCATCCCTACAGTCACACATCATCCCTACAGTCACACATCATCCCTACAGTCACACACCATCCCTACAGTCACACATCATCCCTACAGTCACACATCATCCCTACAGTCACATCATCCCTACAGTCACACATCATCCCTACAGTCACATCATCCCTACAGTCACACATCCATCCCTACAGTCACATCATCCCTACAGTCACACATCATCCCTACAGTCACATCATCCCTACAGTCACATCATCCCTACAGTCACACACCATCCCTACAGTCACACATCATCCCTACAGTCACACACCATCCCTACAGTCACATCATCCCTACAGTCACACATCATCCCTACAGTCACACACCATCCCTACAGTCACACATCATCCCTACAGTCACACACCATCCCTACAGTCACACATTATCCCTACAGTCACACACCATCCCTACAGTCACACATCATCCCTACAGTCACACATCATCCCTACAGTCACACATCATCCCTACAATCACACATCATCCCTACAGTCACACACCATCCCTACAGTCACACATCATCCCTACAGTCACATCATCCCTACAGTCACACATCATCCCTACAGTCACACCCCATCCCTACAGTCACACATCATCCCTACAGTCACATCATCATCCCTACAGTCACACACCATCCCTACAGTCACACATCATCCCTACAGTCACATCATCCCTACAGTCACACATCATCCCTACAGTCACACCCCATCCCTACAGTCA